>CATIWQ010792898.1:0-33116 GCA_949673415.1 Euphorbia schlechtendalii
TTGGATAATTAATATTATTTGATATCCACATAAATCCAATTGCATGAACATAATTAAATGAGCATGTAAAATATTTAAAATAAGGTGAAATGTACAAAAATGGAAGCTGAAACTAAGAATTTGATGTTAATTACGTGGACCTGTTTTGGACCCGGATCCGGATCCGGATCCGGATCCGGAAATTGTGGACCCGCCGGATCCAGGTCGGATCCGGGTCCAGTACATGAAAACGGATCCGGGCCGGGTCCAAGCCGGACCCGGCCCGGATCCGGCCCGTTGCCATCCTTAACCTCCACACAACCATTTTGCCTTTCAACTTTCCGTGTGAAGGGCAAAATGGTCAACTTCCATCCAATTAAGCATACCTTTGTATGCTGTCATGATCTGAGTATAATAACCAGTGTGTTCATTCCGTTAGTTTGTTAGATCAAATTGTAACGGTTTCTAGTTTGTATAACCGAATAGATTGCATCAGTCTTAGTGAATAACTGATGCTTCTTTACTAAGCAACATGCCTCTACTCTTTGTATAAACAAGCCATTTAGGCTATTGTTCATCAATCAATGAAATATTATCAAGAGTTTTACTCTCTTCTTCCTCTATTCCTATTCTCTCTGATTTCTCTCTAACTCTTCCCCTATTTCTTCTCCTCTACCCCGAATTTCATCCGTTTTTAGTTACATAATTCACTGTCAGAATCCCGATCCTGACATATGCTTCATGAGCTAAAAAAGCAATTAGGTGATGGAACAGAGGCTTAAAAGGACGTTTATTTATTTTGTGTTCTTTCTTTGAGCATTTGTTCTTTGTTTCGGTTTTACTGAGCTGGAATGTGATTAACCAATCAAAATACAAATCAATCTTCCTATTTAGTTGTGTCAGCTGAAACTGTTATCTTTCAGACCCTTAATTAGTACTTGAGGCAAAGACAAGAAACCCCAAGCACATAGAGGAGATATCCCTTCCCAAGAAACATGAAGATCCACCTAAAAAAATACTACCCTTCAGTTCACCAAAGGAGACTATCAGAACTCAAAAGCTATCATGTGGGCATCCACATATATTACATGAGTGAAAGAGGCTTTTCTATGTAACCCTCAAAATTATTCTATAATTGCATGAAAATGAATATGATACTTCTGGTATGCTAGCAGTTATATGCATCTCGTGCGTGCTAATTTTATGGTCATACTAAAGCAAGTTTATCTCAATTTGTTTCTGATTCGATGCTGTAAATGCAATTTAATCAGTTGAGAGAAGATCCAAAATATACTAGGGGCCCCTTTACTCTAAGGCCTAACAAAAAAAAACTGAGAATTGTGATGATTATAGGTCTACTTTTCAGTGATAAAAAATATAATGATCTATGAGTCATTTTAACAAAATCTATAGTGGAAATTTGTAAAAAAAAAATATATTTTGTGATTCTATTAAAGTTGGCAACCGGCTATTGATATTTGAATAAAATCCAGAGTTGTATCATTAGACCTAAACTTAATGTTTCTACACGCTATGCATTAATCAGCATTTGCATCAAAGTATACACGCTGTCCTTGATTTTCATGAATTGAAGCCAGATAACATTACCTTGAGCAGTGTCGCCCTTGAGCCCAGGATCAGCATCAACTACAGTCAGTTGTACAGTAAGCGGAAGTTCAAAATCAATAACCTGCAAGTATAGGAGTAGACAGATATATTGGCATTAGCTAGCAGTCATACTAAGTTGGCCAATATAGCCAAGCCAACCATGTAGCACTAGGTATTAAAGTAGGCATGAGTCTTCAACAAGAAAATCTATATGACTCGTGATCACATAATTAATTCGCAGGAAGATAAAGGTTATCCATGCGTGGTCATATTTTTTGCTAGTGCTCTTGAAGTTTCTTAGAAGTATTGATGCCTTTGATAAGAATTTGTGAAGATTAGAAATTTGTTGAGGTTATATAGGAAGTAAGATGCACCTTTCCATTCCAAAATAGCAACGAGCAGTCCATTCCTTCTTTTAGCCACTTTGTCTTATCTCCAACTTCTTTCTCACCGAGAAGATATTCTTCATACGTACTCTGTTACAATTCAAGTTCAGTAACTGAGAGAGAACGGTAATATGATTTTTAGAAGGAAAAAATATACTCGTACTAATTTATAAGAACTGATTAACCACCAGATTTGACCTCAAGTTTTCTTATATGTTCGCCACTGGTTTCATGATTGATTAGTGATGATTTATTACATATATTAAATCCTTAAAACTAAGTAATAATTTAATCCTGCCTTACACCAAAGGGAAAATTATAAAAATACACTTGTGTTTCAAATTGGTACAAAAATAAACATGTGGTTTCAAAGTAATAGTAAAATAATTTCTGAAATTTTCCAATTTAACCTAATATTTGTGCAAAGGTCAAAGTTTTTTACCTTTTGCATCTCAATAATTTATACCAAAATTTAAAAATTTTCTACACAATATGTATCAACTTTTTGCTCCTTTTTATGTTAATAATTGTCTTTTTAGTAATATTACGCATAGTAGTCAAAGGCGTGCCTAGGCTCTTGGGCGAGCCCTTGCGCCTTTAGAGGTTTTAGGCTAAATTTTGCGCCTTTAGGGGTTTTAGGCTAAATTTTGCTCCTAGAGCGCCCCAAGGCGCGCCTAGGTGGCCAAAAAGCCCAAGGCGCAGCCTTGGGCCCTTGAGTGCGCCTCAGCGCCTTGACTACTATGATATTACGTTAATAATTTTTAAGACTATAAGATTTAGCCAAAACTTTCAAATTTCAACAATGTCTATTGATAAACAAATGTGCCCTATTTCAGCTGAAAAATGAAAGGCTTAATGAGTTTTAGTAGAATGCATAGGACATTAGAATAATTTTGTTCTATTTTGAAACCACATGGTTATTTTGGTATCATTTTGCTTTATTTTCGTACTTTTCACAAAACAATTTAAATTATATAGAAAACCAAGCAATACCAGGTCCATGAAGACATATTGAGCACCATCTTTGTAAGTGAACTGCTTCACTTCCTTGAAAATGTCTGCCGCCTCGAGCTGGAGAAGCATAATGTCAGAATTCAGAAAAACTTGATCAAATAGCCTTTAAAGTTGATATTAATTCAATGTGAATTTGTAGATGAATCCCATGCATCTCGTAAGACTCGAGACTAAGTAATTACAGCTCAATATTGACATTTAGGCTCAGGCATGATATAAATTTACCAAGGAATCACAGCTCTGTTGGAAATTTTATAATTAGAAAAATAGATACTAAAAACAATAATAAAACTCGAAAGCTAAAAATCCATTTATCGATAGAACCTGAAGACCATTCACAAATACAGGGCCAAAGAAGAATCCACGTACTTTGAACTGATGTCCAATGATGATAGAATAAATTTTCTTAGATTTCAACTTTTTAATCACACAGTAATAGTAGTGCTACTGGAAAATAGGAAGTTCAGAATAGGCAAGTTAAATTTAGCCATGAGGATTTGAAACAATTGCCACAGGGTCTATTATCAGTCCATCAATTTAATAACAGGTGCTATTTTCAAACTACAGTTTTCCAGAAGGAAAATACAAGTGGGATGCTAGAAAACCAAAATTGGTTAATACAAGTGGGATGCTAGAAAACCAAATTGGTTAAGAAAACTCGTTTAACCAGTTATCGTGGAATATTAAATTAGGCTAATATTCCTGTAAGTTAACAGCAGATATATTTGTTAGAACTAATTTGAAGAACTTTTCCATAAATTCCAGTAATCACACTCTTGATGACCGTGTTGAAACCAAGGACATGTTAGGTAATAAAATGGAATAACACATTTATGCTGTAATAAGAACAAGACAATAATATATAATAGAGAATTTTTTCATTGTGACCCACATTTGCGGCCACTATGGTTTCTTGATACAAGTGACTCATACATTCAGGGTTTAGTTGCTTAAGCATTCAACACTAGCAAGTATAATCAAAAAACATCAGGCTGCATATACTTAACAGAAAGTTGGGCATTATTCCAAACAAACTTCACTCTTGAGTCTTGAGATGGAAGGGTTTAAGGAACTTCCCCGAATTCCAAATTCTAACAAGCTAGGGAAGCAAAGAAGCAAAAGCGCCTACTATTAGGTTACTAACTGACTTAGTGCAGAATTCATAGTTAGTATTTAGCAAGGGTGAGTAATACAGGCATTCACAGTTCAAAAAAGATTATTACCCCACTTCCAGCTCGAAAAGTTTTCTCAACAGTGTTTCCAGTTACATAATTGCGGATTTTGGTCCTGACAAATGCTGCTCCCTTGCCAGGTTTGACATGGAGGAACTCTATTCAATGCCAACAAAATCCCCAAATGTATAAGATTCGAAGAAATATCCATGCAAGGTAGCCATTAAAAAAATAAAACAGAACTACCTGATAAATTCTCTACAAATAAATAAGGCATAAACAATAAAAAGAGAACATGAGAATACCTAAAACACGCCAAGGAGCACCATCCACTACAATGTTGGTGCCTACTTTGATGTCGTTGCTAGAAAAAGCATAAATTCCTGAAAAAACACATCAATTGCCATTAAAATTCCATAAAAAAACATACATCGGAAGGCGATAAATAAGTTGGGAATTACTGAATAAAGTTGGACGTGATGGAGTTTTGATGGAAATCCGCATTGGAAGAAACGAGGGTTTCCATGACGGCGAACGCAACGAAGCGGTTGGAAAGGGAGAATAAGTGGAAGTGATAGTGAAGGACGAAGTTCCCGCCATGGTTGCGCAAAAATAGAAGGAACGAGAGGAAATGGGGGTAGCACCTAAAGAAATTGAGCTTTGGATAAGAGAGACTATGAAATGGGCTTTTGTATCGTTACTCTCCTCCACCGTCAAAACAACACTTCACAATTTACGGCTACCGGTTTCAACTTTTACTAACCCGGTCCAACCAGCTCTAATTCACTGCTTTTCTTTTTCACAAAATTGACATTTGCAGGTATTAATTAATGTCATGTATTGTACGCTTTTCTTAATTAGCATTGTCATTTTACATGTTTCAGTTAAAATTTAAAAATGTGGTTATTAATTTGCAGCCCGACTTCGTAATAGATTAAGGGCTTGTTTGAAGGGTAAGATGTGTATTTCTTGGAATGGAAATAAGTAAATGGATAAAGGTTATAAAAAGAGCATTTGTCAAGTATCTGTCATCGGACAGAATAACTATTCCTAGCTAATATGTATCTCACGGAATAGTTATTCATCTGTTCGATAAAGAATGATTATTCCATGAGATGTATACTAGCTAGGAAAAAGTTATTCCGTTCGTTGACGGAATCTAGACTAGTACTCTACTTATTTTTACCTTTTTTCATTCATTTTCCTTCTATAGTACAGAATAGTCTTTTACCAACCAATCGACTCCTAAGAGGTTAAGATTCTATCCCATTTAGGCCATGATATCCCAAAAGTAATTTTTATTGTGGACATGTTGAGCTTTGAGTTCAAGGGACGGTTAAAATAGTGAAAGAATTCAAATCAAATAGAATAATTTATGGTGACCAATTTTTATTTATCATACTATCTTGATAAAATTATAATTTTTTGTAATAAATATATCATTTTATTTAATTAGTTAAAATCATGTATTTATGTGTCATTTTACATCATACCAACGGCTATATATTAAAATTTTACCAAACACTAAATTGTGAGCAACCAATGCTGGACAACAAACAGCTAGCAGCAATATCAAACAACTGCTAACAGTTGCACTAAAAATGCCGTAGTATCTCAAAGTTCTTATTTTGTTATGGTTTAGGCTAAATTGTTTCACGTTTTGAGATTCAAAACGAGACTTTTATACTAAGAGTACTTTAATGCGTATTAGTTTTACCAATTGATATAAATTTTGTAAGTTAATAAAATTGAACTATAATTATTATAAATATCGGTATCTTCAAAAATTCTGTACAGGCCCCGTCTAGGTGGAAAAAATCGGACGAGGCGGTGCCTAGGCAAAAATAATCGGATTAGACGATGTCTAGGCGGGAATAAATCGGCTAAGAGCCTAAGAGCACCCTAGAAATGAAAAATGAAGCAACATCCACAAAATGGTGCCTAAGAGGGGCTTGAGCAATACTATGCGGAGATTTTTAAAACAATGCTTTTAATTTTTCTTATGTTGTGTTTGGTTCGTAGAATAACTATTTCATGAAATAAAAAATGAATGAACAAGTGTGATACGTGATTTACTTTTTAAATTAGATCTATCATATCTATTTCACATTGTAGTTTTCCCATTAGAGATGAAATTAATAGTTATTTCATGTGAACAATAATGGATAAGAATAGCTATGAAAGATCCTACACAAATAGTTTATCATATGTCACATTCTTTATTTAATTTTATTATATTGTAAGAACCAAAGATGCCCTTGGTTATGAATCACCTTCAAGTTATAACTCTATTATTAAGACGGATATTCGATTCTCTCTGATTATACCGAAGAAAGAGATGAGAATGTTTAACTCTAAAGTTCCAAATTAAGAGCAAAAGGAAAATATTTGTTTTTTTGTTTATATAAAAAAAAAAGGAGAGGTTCTTTTTTTAATTTATAAGTAGTTTTTACTGAACTTGAGTTATTGAAGTGTATATTATGCTAAATGCAACATTAGTTCCTTCAACTTATAACATTGCGTCTACTACCTCCTTGAAATGTAAAAGGTTTTGTAACTCCCTTAATTTGATAAAAGTGCACTAATCTACTTACTAAATGTCACGTGCCGGAATCTACCTTTTCTGATTTTTTTCTCTCCATTTAGAAGCCAGGACATGATGATGGGGAGGTAAATTTGTGCACTTTTGCAAAGTTTGGGGAGTTACGGAGAAGTTTTCGAATTTCATAGGCCAAATGAGTCAAATTGAGGGAGCTAATGATGCATTTGGCCTAGAGATGTCAATCAGGCGAGTTCGGTGCGGGTGGAGTAATCCCCACCCCTATCCAATGTTTTACGGGGTGCGGTTTCGAGGATTTTTCCGCACCCATTTCGTACTCGCGCAGTTTCAGACTGTTTTCGGATATTCCCTGTCCAAAATATATTTCACGTTGTTTTGATGGATGCTCTCATTTATGGTATTAATAGTACCTCATTTTTTATAGATCAATAACTTTGAGTTACGAAAATTGAACTTTAATTATTTTAAAACGTGAATTGAACTGTAATAAATAATAATAATAATCATATAATTTTTTTTTTTTTTTTTTTCAAAAAAAAATATAATTTTTTTTTGCATATTTGAATAAATTTTAACAAATGACACTTAACAGTAATATCGTTATTTTTATTATTATTATTATCAATAAAATTTGAGCACTTAATTACTTAAATGATGATTTTGTTTAAATAAATTATATTTAAAATTCATTTAAAAATTTGTTTATCTGTCATTTATATCTAGGTTTTGTTCGGAAATTTATTCGGGGATGGTGCGGATACCCAATGTTGCGGAAATGATTCTACCCAAACTTGTTCATGTTTTTTCACGGATGATAAATATTTACCCAAACCCGACCCACGGTAGTAATTTTTCAATTTTTTCTCAACTCTAGTCAATTCGAATTTCATGGTTTTTTAGATTATAAGTATCCAGTGATGATGATGAAAACTAAACTAGATGTATTATAAGCTGAAATGATTAGTAGAATCTAATATTGTGTCTATTAAATAAAATTACAATGAAATACATACATGTTGATTCAGTCGATGCTCTCGATATTAAATGTCCTCAATCGTGTTAACTTCTTCAATAGTGACTTAATTATTAATATGATTAATCACCGCTGTAGCACCTAAATTTTTTCTGTAAAAAATCATCTGTCCCCAATTCTGTGTCTCCTTCCTTGTCCTTCATTCAAAAACTACCAAGTGTAAACTTTTATTATATTATAATAGTTATTAATTTCTCTCTCTTATTTTTTAAATTTTTTTATAATAAAAGTTGACACTTGACAGTTTTTGAATGAGAGACAAGGAAAGGGATACAAAATTGGAACAGATAATTTTTTTCCAATTTTTTCATATTATAGTAAAAAGCCCGCCATAAGTGGCGGGTGGTATTTCCTTAGTGTTTTAAAAAATGAAACCAACTTAAAGGTGAATTGGAAATTTATTAAATAGTTATATTTCAACGTTTTCGAAATTGAACAACATGAGTTTTTTTAATAAATGTTTTTGTTTATTTCAAAACAAAAATTACTATAGTAATATCAAAAAGGTATTAGCAACATCTTAAAATGGATAAATGTTCGATACAGGGACTAAAATACAACTACTTAAGTTGAAAACAATAAAAAGGTTAAACTGGACCATATAAAACGCTAACTATATGACTAATTTATTGATTAAAATGTGTTACATGTGGAGAATCCACGTTAAATATAATAAATAAGAGTAGTATATAGGTTGTGTATATGAGTTTTAACACAATTCAAATGTTTTGTGTTGAATGAGTTCAATTTAACACTTTTCAAATCTACGGATTCTCTATAAGGGATCAAAGTTAGAGAACAGCCTAGTAGTCAAAAGATCATTGGTTCGAGTTTGTAGTCCTGGTGTAGTTTTGGGCTAGCAAGAAATACTAGACTTGTTAATAAACTTGTGCTTCAAGAAGAGTAAACTTGTGCTTCAAGAAGAGATAAAACAAGGTATGTTCGACAAGTGGTAACTGGTCTAGGCCCAGTTGCACTTGAGGAGAGTAATTGGATCTTAACATAAACCAATTGATTTTATATTAGATTAGCTCAACCCCATCGTATGCACACTCAAGCTGTCAAGCTCAACACTCTTCGATGCCCACAAATTCTCTACACGGTATTAGAGTAAAAGAAGAACTGGCAACCAAAAGATCCTAGGTTAATGTTTGAAGTTTTGGTGGAGTTGGGCTAGCAGAGAGACTAGACCCGTTAATGTCCTTGAACCTTCGAGGAGATATCACTACAAGAAAATGTCTAATTACCGTCGAAAATCAGCGTCGACCAAGTATTCGCCTCTAATAGCGACAACTTTGAGTCCATTTAAAGTCGATAATTGTTTATAAGAATTTCAGCATGTAATAGCTACAAATTTGTGTCAACTTTGTGATCACAAATTTAGAGGCGATTTTTGTTGACGCAATTAAAGTCAACATAGCGACAACAATTGTTATGGAAGAAATTTTGACATGGCAACAAAAATAAAAATTTATGTTCCCGCTTGCACCAATTTAGGAGGGGATGTAGCATCCATATTTAACCTCTAAATTGTAGGATTAAAAATTTATTTTACCAAAATCTAAACACTATTCTTCTACAACAATGGCCATTTAACTTTACCTTAAGTTTTTCTTCTTCCCTTTCCTACCCATCCAAATTCGCAGTCTCACTTCCTCAACGCTCCTAGTTTGTCTTCTTCCCTCTCCTCTCCTCTTTTCATGTTGATATTTCACTCTAATTTTCTTCAATCATTTTCTTCTCTATCTCTTCTCTTCGTATTCACTTTATTTTTATGGATATCTTCATCTCTGCATCCATTTTTTTCAAATACGCATTTATGTTATTTTCTTTTTTAGAAAAACAATTGAACGAGATACGAGGTTTCAGCATATTAATTCATTATTTGGTTTTTGATTTTAGTTTTTGGTGTAATTGTAAGCACGAGATTTTGAACCAGCTCGCGCATTTAATGATGACGGTTTTTCGGGATATTTATCCTTGAATCACACAATTTTCGACCGTCCGATGATCTTCAAATGAGAGTCTTCCTCATCTTTGAATTTTCTCCTTTAATTAAGAAATTAATTAAAAGAATATAAAAATACACAAAAAAATCCAAAAACGGTAAGAAAAACCGAATCGGCGAGAAAACTTTTTTACCTTTTTGGATTTTTCAGGATTTTCCTATAAATAGTCGAAACCTTTTGAGATTGAAAGGGGCTGGAAAATTCAGAGAAAATTTTCCTTTTCAGATAAAAAAAACACTGAAAAACACTACAACAAAAATATTTTCTTGGATCCAAAACACTTTTAGATTCCAAAATTCTTCATCTTCTAATCAAATTTCTTCATCTACTTTTCTTTTAAATATCCTCAGATATTCTCGGGTCTAAAATAAATTTAAGACCCGAGTCTGATTATCTTTTTGGATAAATAAACATTTATTTTTCCACATTAAACCACAATACCTACAAAAACGAACAAGGAACGCTCTCGGGGATCTAACGGATACGCCAAAGTGGATTCACGCCGAAAGGGTAAGCCTCTGAGTTCCTAGAACTACGAATTCCACGCTCATTGTCTATTTCATCTTTTTTCGATTTTATTTGTGGATCTAGGAATTATTTTTATTCCTTATTATTGTAAATGGTGTAACCTTCTCCTTCATCTTTCATTTTATTTCTTTTTAATTTTCATGTTAGAATACCCCCACGAAGGGAATAAAACATATTCGCGGATAACAGGCCTCACACTTTGCCATGTGGGTATTTTCACTAATAAAATTGACCAACATACGTGTAAATAAAAATAAACCAATTTTTATTTAAATTGATAACTTTAAACCTTCGATGTTTTAATTAGGCCACACGGGCCTCGCTAAAATCAAATCGAACATCTGTGCCATATCTCGTGCTAACCTTTGTGGATGCAGGTTAGATGCATGCCTAGGATTTATTTTCCTTCGGGTATTGCATATATTTTTTACGGAAATTGTCATTAATAGATTAGGCAGGCTGTTGCATCCCCTGAGGCTTTGTAATTTTTGTAATCTTTACTTTTCCGCATTTACTTACGCTTTTACTTAATGCTTGATGCATGGATATATTGCTTTCAGCATGCGCGTTAAAACATGCATTTCAAACTCGAAAATGACTTAAGTGCGAATATGCACAATTAAGAAAATACGATTTTCTGCATATGTAATATAATGTGATCACTTAAGAAATAAGCAACTTATCCCGGACCTGAATCTCTGTGTTTTAGTGGGCCGTCCCCCGGACGTTAAGCCTCACAGGACTCTAATTCCTGGAAAGAGCTAATCTAGGTGGCGACTCCACACTAAGAGACGGCGGATTCGGGTTTGAACCAATCTAAAACGTTTTCGCTCTTTCTCTACAAACCTTTTCCGGGTCCACCACTCGGTAACTTATTTTTTAAACACCCCTGTGAACTACGCCTCTCATTCTTCACACGCTCTCGGCCCACCGCTCCGTGTCACCCGCTCACAGTGGTGACTTTACTGGAAATTTTTCTAAAAACTTGTTTTTTAAAGGTTTTAGATTTTGGATAAGTGCTGAAAATTATTGATCACGTTATTCCGTTTTCTCTTAATTATAACATATTCATAAATTCGCATTGCAATAGAAGGGATTAGCCCATAAGTCTAAGGTACCCCTATTACCATGAAGCTTTCTCTTGTACTAATCTGCCTCCCTGAGAAAAGATAGTACTTGAGCGAGTGGAGCACTTGTTGCTATGTTGCATGTACCTCCCTCGTTAGAATCCATTTAAGGAGAGGCTTGGAGTGTATTTTAGTGCAACAAGAACCTTCTACATCAGCAACCCATTTACAAACCACATGTAAACAAACCATTGGCATTTTCACTAGGGTGTTCCCGACACGTGATCATGCATTATATTTTCTTGCAGGTGCACTCCTTAGTATCTTCATGATACTAAGATGAACCAAACTTAGGATAGAGACTAGCCAAAAACCCTACACGTGGGAGTTATATGGTTGGAAGATTGAATGTTGCATGCTATGTGCTTCGTACTTATTATTATACAAATGTCATGCTAACCATGAAGCTTAGTGCAGACACTTGAACGCACACACTCATCATATTAAAATGAGATAACATAGCACCCTCTCATCATCATGCCAAATCGGCATCACACATACTTAGGATTGGTTGATACTAGGGCAACATAAAAACACTTAGAAACATCACTTACCCCTTTTCAGCGAGAGGTCCACTTGACATCCCACTATTAACCTGTACATGGCAAGCATGCCTTTCTTTTACTGCGTGATGTCCACACGACATCCGACACTTAGCCCACAAACGGCGATAATATATCCCACACATTACCTTCGAGATGTCCATTCGACGTCCAACTCATAGCCCTTCCGAGGCAGTTATACATAACAAAAGCCCAAACGGGGCAAATACCTACCCAAAACCATATTTCCGACATTAAAGGATAGTTAGTTGATGTCCTAACCTAAGCCCACATGGAGTGAACTTACTTACCTTACCAAATCTTCAAGGGTATACGCTTCATACCCGAATCATTCACCCACACGAGGTAATAATTCATGTATCACCACATACCCGCAAATAGTGATGACCACACAGGCATTCAAAACTCTACCCTAATTCGGTAAAATAATCCAATCATTCATTAGGTAGCTACATACGGTAGTTGTTTTCGTTTCATTAGGGTACGCCACACTACTTACCCGAAATCAATTTGACCTCCTCATTCCATGAGACTTAGTCATAGTAAGAAACCTCAAATTTCTGACTTATTACCACACTAGTAACTTAGTCACCTTACTTATACCACTCATATTGCAATGTCACACAGACATTGTACAAATCTCAAATCCAACCCCCGTTGTTGGATTTTCATTTCCACATGTTTTCATTTTTACCTAACGATTAACCTGTTTATTTCAAATGGATTGACATACATGTTATTTCACATCATGGCATGCTAACCCCTTGTGAATGCAGCCGTAACATTAAATATCTCAAGCATTTCCAGCATCACGAATCATATCACGAATCTTACATGCACGGTCTAATATTCTGCTCGTGTATCAAAGGGGACTTGGAAGAGGCTTGCTCGTTGCCTAGTTCATGTTTCTCCAATCATGGCCAGTCTAGAGGGGGTTTCATACATTGACTCAATTGAGGACTCGGGTTCAGACTCAGACTCGGTTCAGCGCGCGTCTATCATAGCCTATCCACAAGGAGAAGGTGCGGGGGAGGATCACCTTGTTCTTAAAGGATAAAATTCTCAACAATCATCAGTAAGCGTCGAGATTGCAGCTGCCTTGAACGCCTTTGCCAATAGCGAACGGCTATCTACGCTCATTCGCCAATACGCCGGGAGAGCTCAAAATGTGGTGTCTAGCTCAAAGGTCACCCTTAACAACGGCGGTCCAACTAGATGGCCTGAAACAGGGGGACCGCCCACCTCACACATGGTGCCCCCAACTACCTTTTATCAGTTAAGGGCAGGACAAAGTCAGTTGAAACAAACTCAGATTGGGCAGCCAGGATATAACTTTGCCAATCCTTCCCAATTCTTCCCAAGATAAATGGGGCAGCCGGCATTTGCACCAGGACCTTTCTATCAAGAAATGACCCAGCAGCATGTTCCTAACTGGAGTACGTCGATCGTCTCACAGTTCCAGGCACCTCAACTACCCCATTTTATGGCATTTCCCCAGGGGCAATATAGCTCTTATCCAAGAGTATGGAATGCCATCCTCCAACAACCAGGCATTGCGGAATTGTGGCAATAATTCTTGGCCACTCACAGTGACTACCTCATAAATCCGTACTCAGCACAATCGATAATTGGGGATGAAGATAGCTTACCACCAAACTTCACAATGCCGCAGTTTGAAAAGTATGTGAGATCTAGTGACCCGTGCGCTTATTTAACACATTATCAAATGGTGACGAGAGCATTAAGGGTCAGCGAGAGGATGATGGCTAAGCTCTTTGTCGTTACCTTGGGCCACCCAGTCAATGAATGGTACGACCACCTTCAGCTGAACATAGCAATTGATTGGAATAGCCTTGCTCATGCCATGACGGGGCATTATGGTTTCAACACTCAGATGAAAATCACAATGCAACATCTGGAGGCTATAAGGCAAAGGTAGGGTTAGAGCTTCAAATCGTACTATACTCGTTAGATGGCCACATAGGTCAGGATTCGGGCTCGCTTAAATCTACCAGAAATTATAACCAAGCTTCTGGATGGTGCACTGCCATTGTACAGGAACGAGTTTGGGTCAGACATCTTTTTTAGCTATCAAGAAGTGTTTGTGAAGGTGGATAGGATGGAGCATTTTGAATCCATGGATACGTTTGGGAGGTATTAGCACCGAATGATTGATGATGTAATAAATTAGCATTTAGTTACTTTGCCCAACGAGGTTGTTGAATTTTGAATAAATTGAAGTTTGTTTATTTGCTTGATATTCTATTAATGACATCACGCATTCTCATAAACATATACATTATGTTTTTAGCACATGTGACACATCATGTCATGAAATTAATTTTGGGTATAAATGGATTCCCCAAAGTTACTGTAATTTTAAATGATTTGACTCTTGAGAGAAAGTGAGAGATAAACTAATGTACTTAGACAAATGCGTGATAGCATCTACCTCATCCTATAAAGACGTAAGGTCGACGGAAAGATCTCCAACCATGAAACTTCCACCAACTACTGAATAAGTCAAACAAAGGTCAAAAGGATTGAAGCCAAAATAAGACCAAAGTGTCAACAAAGCAAATTGAAGATGAACCACCAAAGAACACAAGGAAGTAATCAAATCGTTGAACACGTCAACAATTCCATCACACGGCTCACCACCATTCATGGGGAAATCAAGCAAAACTCAAAATAACCAAAGCAAATTGAAGCTCCCCTAAACGATTAAACAACAGACACAATACTAAAGGCAAAAAGGAGTCAGATTCTTGAACACGTTAACAACTCCTTCGCATGGCTCACTATTATTTTTGGGGCAATCATTTACACCATTGAATAATTGAACTCAAAAGGAAATGTTGATGATCAAGACTCATCATCGAGTACACCTCAAGCCAGCAAAGCGTCATGAGTATCAACCAATAGATCAGAAATGCTGAACGAGATAACAAATGAAGTTATGGACATAGACGATGACCGATCTACCAAATTAACCAAGTCTTACACAATTACTATCATGCATACGTGAAAGAAATAAATCGATAAAAAGCAATACCAATAAAAAAATAAATTTGTAATTAGCCTATCAATTAACACTCGGTTAGTTGAGCAAAAATTAAGGTCTCTTCTCAAAACACAAAAAGAATAGTCCGCTGAGTTGAACCCAAAAAGGGCGACTTGGGTAAAACCTAGGACATTGAGAGAACCACATTGGTTAGAAAACCTGAGAGGGCTAATCAATGGCAGGAGTCAAATCATTTGAAACATTTATACCCCCTGTTAAATTCATCAATGAATTGTCCTTTTTGCTGAATCTTTATACATATGTTTATTTTGATTGCTTGCATGACAGTGGTTGAATATAGCAAGTAAACATCCATAAAAATGAAAGGAAAAAATAAAGAAAAAATGAGTCTGCTGGATTGAAAACCTAAAAGGGCGATCTAGGTAAAAATTAAGACGAGGTTCGATAGATCGAAAACCCGTAAGGACGGTCTATGCAAAACTTAGGACCAAAGAAATATCAAATTCATCATTTCATCCTTGGAACGGTATGTGACATTTTACACCTCCAATACTTCAAGAAAATGGCTTCCAAGTGATCATCATCGACAAGATACGGATCAACGACTCATCTAGATCTTCCTCGAACCAGATCCAAGCTCTAAACTCGAATTTGATTAAACGAACCCATGGTCATCGCTCTGAAGAAGTCACCCATGGAATTCCTAATAAGATAGATCCTAGGGGCAACCATGCACCACCACGAGAGAAGGCTTTTCAATGAATAAAGCCCACGAAACCTACAACGGATAAACATACATCATATGATAATTATTGTTCATGCATAAAATCATGCATACATTACATTTGCATCACGTCATTTACAAGTAAAGACGATGCCAAACTAGTGGTAACACCGTCCCGATAAACAAGAACCTCCACCTCTACATTAGGAACCTACAAACAAGACGATGACCCACTCTAGCCTAAAGTCAATTCAAGCTTATTTAGGTTTTGCAACATTGCAACATCACAAGAGCCTCCTAAAATAACGGAGCAATCTTCGGGACATCCCCGAATTTCCATTAAACTTATTTATTTATCATGTTTTAATTTTTGATTGAAGGGGCAAAAATTTTTTGCTTCGTATAAACTCAATCAAATAATTAAAACATTCACCATAAAATGTATTAACATTATCTTTTTCTCTGACTTGTCACAGAAAGCAAGTCAACATCCTATTAAGGAAATTCAAAATACAACCAAAGAAGGAAACAGTTATCTCGATGGCTGAAGAAAGAAACAGTCTCATTTTCCAACCGAAGAAAGAAATGGTTATCTCAATAGGGTCACTTTTGAAATAGATTTAGGCAACCTACACCCCGGCAGTTCCAACGGATAAAATCAATCGAAGGTCAACTCACAAGGGATACACAATAATCGCAGCCGAAGAAAGAAACGGTTGCCGACCACTAAATGGATGCCGTAGAAAGAAACGATCGACCCGTCCACATGGGGCACCAAGTACCTAAGAGATTCCAAAGAAAGAAATGGACAACCCTATAAAGACATAGTGCTAGAAATGAAGGCCTATGTTATCACCAATTGGGAACAAGAAGTCACCAACCACACCAGTCAGGTATTCACTCTATCCCTATGCTCATTTCATGTGATCATATGGGTTATACAACCTGCAATGATCACACAAGAGGCAGCTGTGAGCACGTGATTTTGTACTAGCTCGCGCGTTCAATAATGATGGCTTTTCGGGATATTTATCCTCGAATCACACAATTTTCGACCTTCCGATGATCTTCAAATGGAAGCCTTCCTAGTCTTCGAATTTTCTCCTTTAATTTAGAAATTAATTAAAACATATAAAAATACACAAAAAATTCGAAAACGCCAAGAAAAACCGGATCCAGAGCCTACCTCACCGATATTCGGCGAGGTCGCCAGCCTTTCTGGCGACCTCGCCAAACTTTTTTACCTTTTTTGGATTTTTCATGATTTTCCTATAAATAGTCGAACCCTTTTGGATTGAAAGGGGCTGGAAAATTCTGAGAAAATTCTCCTTTTCAGATAAAAAAAACACAGAAAAACACTACAACAAAAATATTTTCTTTTCTTCCAATATTTTCTTGGATCCAAAACACTTTTGGATTTCAAAACTCTTCATCTTCTAATCAAATATCTTCATCTACTTTTCTTTTAAATATCCTCAGATATTCTCAGGTCTAAAACAAATTTATAAGCCGAGTCTGATTATCTTTTTGGATAAATAAACACTTATTTTTCCACATTAAACCACAATAACTACAAAAATGAACGAGGAACGCTCTCGGGGATCGAACGGATACGCCGAAGTGGATTCACGCTGAAAGGGTAAGCCTCTGAGTTCCTAGAACTGCGAATTCCACACTCATCGTTTGTTTCATCTTTTTCTGATTTTATTTGTGGACTTAGGAATTATTTTTATTCCTTATTATTGTAAATGTTGTAACATTCTCCTTCATCTTTCATTTTATTTCTTTTTAAACTTCATGTTAGAATACTCTTACGAAGGGAATAAAACATATTTCCGGATAACAGGTCTCACACTTTACCATGCGGTCATTTTCACTAATAAAATTGACCAACATAAGTGTAAATAAAAACAAACCAATTTTTATTTATATTAATAACTTTAAACCGTCGATGTTTTAATTAGGCCACATGGGCCTCGCTAAAATCAAATCGAATATATGCGTCATATCTCGTGTTAACCTTTGTGGATGCAGGTTAGATGTATGCCTAGGATTTATTTTCCTTCGAGTATTGCATATATTTTTTACGAAAATTGTAATTAATAGATTAGGTGGGCGGTTGCATCCCCCGAGGCTTTGTAATTTTTGTAATCTTTACTTTTCTGCATTTACTTTCTGCATTTACTTAATACTTTATGTATGGATTTATTGCTTTCCGCACGCGCGTTAAAACAGGCATTTCAAACTCGAAAATGACTTAGGTGTGAATATGCACAATTAAGAAAATACAGTTTTCTGTAGATGTAATATAATGTGATCACTTAAGAAATAAGCAATTTATCCCGAACCCAAATCTCTGTGCCTTAGTAGACCGTCCCCCGGACGTTAAACCTCAGAGGGCTCTAATTCCTAGAAAGAGCTAATACAGGTGGCGACTCCACACTAAGATACGGCGGATTCGGGGTTTGAACTAGTCTAAAACGTTTTCGCTCTCTCTACAAACCTTTTCCGGGTCCATAACCTGGTACCTTATTTTTTAAACATCCCGGTAGACCGAGCCTCTCATTCTTCGCGCGCTCCCGGCCCACCACTCCGTGTCGTCCGCTCACAGTAATATAGGGTTTTCTTGGATTTTTCAGATTGTGCTGCTCTAGTATGTTATGTATATAAAAAAGTATGACTTTCTATTCATTGATTAATTATTTATTGTGTTTTGTATGTTTGAGTTGGTCTATGTTTTGGCCTTCAATTTGCCTAAATTTTAATTACTTCTAAACTTGTTTGTTTGCCTTTTTTACGTATTCTCTTGAATGTTCCTACTTTTATCTTGCAACCTTGAATCGAATAATCGAAGTAAGTATCTGATTCCTCAATCATTTCCAAAGAAGCTTGTAAGTATTGAGTTTCTGTTTGTTTAAATAGGAGTTTCGACATTGATGATTTGTTTCAACTTACTTCCATTGATTAGCGGAGCTATTGGTCACCATCCTCGAAAAATTCTGAATTATCCTTTGGATTGTTGCTTTCTTGCATACTGATATTGGTTCCTTGAGCTCTGGATTTTGATTTTTTTTTGTTTATAAAATGTAACTAGAATGATATTATAAGGACTCCATTCCTTTTCGAACCTGCATTGTGATATTGTTTTTTAGTATTCTTGATATGAATATTTAGCCACTTGATCTTCTAGGATGGATTAGACATTGTGGTATTGTAGCTCTGTTCTATGTTCAGCCACTCATATGCATTCTACTTCTCAAAAGTATGATAATTGTAATTAGTATACTAAAATTTCACTTTATTAACTTATCTCTTTATTTTAGCATATCATAGTTTGTATAAATGTCTTGTAAGTGAGTCATATATTAATTATTCCACGTCTTAACATTGGTCACTTTGATTTTAAATAATTTGTTAATCGGTAATTTTATATTGACATTAATTGTTTGACACTCGCTGACACCATGAAATCTCCACCCTTCATCTTGTTTTCATCTGATGGTGGATATCAAAATACCAAATGATGAAAGGTGAAGATTGTAAGGTGTCAACGAGTGTCAAACAAGCTGATGTCAATATAAAATTACCTTTGTTAATAGTGGATCCTTGTGTGTATTATATAGTTTATTTAAGTAGAGTTTGCGTTTCAACTCATCAAATTTTGAAACTACTTTATCATATTTCAATGGAGTAAGTCCTGCGCACATTTTATCATTTGAGAAACATAAAATTCTGGCACATTTAACATATTCTTTTCTCATGAGAAGGCATTGCTTTTCTGATTAGTTGAACGCGTGACTTTGTTTGGATCTTGAAGTTGCATAGGCACCCTTAAGGTTACTCCTCTCTTAGTGAGAATTTCTCCACATGCTAGGAATTCAATTCAAGACTATGAGAAATTTTTTTGTAGATTGAATGATTTTAAATTTGCAAAATGATATAGCTTTTACTCCATTTGTGGTGTTACTAATATGCCTTAGCTGGATTTTTGCACTCAAAAATTAAAGCTTGATGGAGAACGGCTACTGAATCATTCTTGCTATTTTTGTTATTTTGAATTCCACTACGTGCAGTTGTGGCAAGACTCGAGAAAAGTAGATCGATGTGCGAAGAGTAGTGAAGAAAAATTAACATGCTCCATTTTCTTACAGCAGGTTAACGGGGGCGAACTTGTGCGGAGCTTACCGTGTTTGCATAAAGTTTATAGTCATGTTTCTCTCTCATATGAGATGTTTGGTTTTTCTCTCAATTATTAGCCATTTCTTTTATAAAAAAAAGTTATAAAGAAAACATGGCTTTTATTCTACTTTGCATGAAGCAGGTTCCACTAGGCATAACCATAGTTGATTTCTGAATTTAATAGGCACTTGAAAGAGAATGTATAATAGCAACTCTGCATTTTCTCTTGTTTGTATATAATGATAATATAAATTGAAACTATGATTCTGAACAAATTGTCTTTTCGAAATGTAGTTCCAGTTGCCTCGCCAAATGTCTACTATAGTCTGCCTGAATTTGCATCGGTCGTCTACCCAAGCTCATTTGAAATGTCACCGTCTAGTGGTCGCGATAGAAGTCCACCATTGAGTGGAGTTCCTAAACCAGTTGCATCTCCACCACGTGATTCGGGATGGAACCAACCATCAACACATCCAATTGCTCCAACAACTCCTGATGTTTATCATGCTTTGACTCCTCCAAATATTGACCGGGGAAATAACGGAACTCCAACCATATGAAGCACTTGAGCATTTACCACCTGTGAGCCACTCCCCCACCAAAGGTACAATTTTTTTTTAATTTATTTAAACCATTCCACTGGATTGGATTATTGTGACAAGATATTCAAAATTTTACAATTAGTATCGCAGGTTTTTTTCGGCTACATCTCCTTTAACACATAATGCTCCAGTTCCCGCTTCTTCATCTCCAAAATTATCCTCGAATAAAAGATTTCCCTCTCCCGAATCTTCACCTTCTATTCCATCTCATAAGCACAAAGGCAAAGTCAGTAGCCCTGCTCCATCCCTTAGTTCGGGTACCACATTTTATTTAAGCTCTGGTGTTTCACTTTCAAAGGGTACTGTAAGTAGTAATTTCGGTTCTTGCAGGATCCCAGTAATCAATTTCTGCCCTTCTCCTTCACCATCTCCAACAATTACACCTGGCAGGACCAAAAGTAAGAATAACTCAATGCCTATGGTTTCTCCTTTTGGTTTCATTTTGTAAACCACTTCATTTTTCTACTCATACTATTGGTTACTTAATAGCTAACATTCAGACTGTTACTGTATTTTCAAGTGCCTATTTTCATGTACCATTTTCAAGTGCGTTACTGAATTACATTCAGTTGTATGTATTGAAAAAGGAGTATCTTGATGGCTTGCAATTTTGCTTGTTTAGTTATTTTTCAGGGATTTTTAAGCATTCAAAACAGAGTTTTAGTTATCTGTTTAATTTTCAACCTACTGAAGCGTAGGGCTCTTACGGTAATAAAGAAATTTGTAACATTAATTTATTATGCATAGCGTAATAACAATGTGTATTTGAAGTTTTATATAATTGTTATCGGGAAGGTTTTTTCAGAGTAGAATACAATTGATGTTTCATTGCTTTCACTGCCATTGTTGCTCAGGTTGGTCCTCAATCATTGTCGAACTTATCTTATCATATGTTGAATATGTTCTGCTCTTTTTAAAATTTCTATTTTCTTTATAAATTCTCTAACATTGAAGGGTGTTTCCTCCGGAGAGCCATTCTGCAAACACTTATTTCAGACACAATATGGCCTATGGTGGAGGGGGAATTGCCATAAGCCATCAGTTAGATGAGGTTGTTTCTGGCATTTTAGACGACTGTTTGGAGAGATATCTTAAGCTCTGTGGAAGTGATAATCGGTTTCATGCTTGCACTTCTGAGCTTGGTATTCTGTTGTCAAGAGAACCAGGTTTTCATTAGGTATGTTTATAATATGTCTTTATCTTTATACTTGTAAAATTAGTTGAGCATTTAATTCCCAATTTTAGATGATATCTTGGTACAGCTATGTGAGTAATCATACGTTATTCTAGTTTGTCTATGCCACTATGGAGTAGCATTTAGTTCCCTAGATGATACTTTGCTGCAATTATGTAGTTGTACATAGTGATTATTTTACATTGAAGTGCATAGTGATTATAACACCCAATTTCTCCTTTCCTATGCGAAACCTGCTGAGAAAATGCTTATTTTACATTGAAGTACATAGTGATTATAACACCATATATTGTTGTTTTTTTTAATGTAATATTGGATGATATATATTGTAATAAGATATCGTATATGAGGTATTTTAATGGAGAATTGAATGAATTTGCTTGAATATTAAGTTTTTTCCGAAAGAACGCTCACTTCAATCCAAATTATTTTAACAAAAAAATGACCCAAAATGGAAGCTGAAAGCAATATTGCATATCATTCAATTAGCGTCAACATGTTAGCATCAAATTAACGACGATGAATTTAGCGTTCAATTAGCGACGACTGAGTCAACTCCAATTAGCGTCAAATGAAACTTAAAAAACAGAGTATAATGGATTTAGAGACAACAAATTTGTCGCTAAATTGCGTCGACAGAGAAAATGTCGACGCTATATATTTAGCATCGAGGATTTTAAAGTCGACAAGTTTTCCGACTTAAAATCGATGCTATTATGTTTTTTGGACGCAATGTTAACGCTGATCAGTTTTTAGCGATGATTTTTTGTCAACGCTAATTTGAAATATTCTTGTAGTGTATGCCAATGAGTTTTTAGCAAGTGACAATTGGTAAATGCAAGGAGTGTTGAAGATGCGGAGAATATCACATTGGAAATAACAAATAATTAAGAGTAATATATAAGTTGACTATATCAAGCTTTAACACAAGTCAATTGGTTTTGTGTTAGATGGGTTCAACCGCAGAACGCTCACTCAGCTTATCAAGTCAGAAATAATATAAATACTAAGATCGAGTCTTACTTATTAGCTTAAGCTTTTTGGTCAAACGTTCTATGACTTGTTATCAGGGCAGCTTAGACCTAAAAGTCGAGGGTTCGAATTATTACAGCTCTGTTTATTGAATTAAATTGCAATACATAATAAAATGAGTATCCATTGTACCTGCTTCAAGCTCAAGGGGAATTCGTGTGCGAAAGAGTGCCATGAATAATATAATGCTAAGATTGGGTTTTACATATCAGTTTAAACTTTTGAGTCAAACGATTTCATGACATAATATCAGTGCATCTTGGACATAAAAGGTCGAGGCTTCAAATCCTGACAGCTTCATTTGTTGAAAATATTTGCAACACATAGCAAAATGATTATGTGTTGTACCCGTTTCAATCCCAAAAGACATTTGTGTGCGGTGGAGTGTCTATAATAATAAAAAAATTAAGATTCGACCTTACTAATCAGCTTAACCTTTTGGATCAAACAGTTCCATAACAACTTTACCCATCAACTTAACCTTTTTGATCAAACAGTTCCATAACATACACCATACTTAACACATTATCATAATTCAAAGAAGAGGTTAGATTATGATATACAAAAACGCTAGTTTTCGGCATAAAATGGCAAGTAACCCGGTTAGTGCATGTGCCATGTTGATACACTTTAAAGAACAAAGAAACAATAAAATTATAGACATTGAAATATTTTAGAATATTTTGAAAGATGCAAATATAATGTAGACAAATAAATCAAACAAGATTTTAAAAAAATTAAAATAATATAGTTTCATCTGATAACAATAAGAATTGTATATTTGTTGGAAGAATAAAAAAACCATTACCTCATTTTAATGGTAGAATTTGCTTGTAATTTTAATTTTATGAGGATCTAAATTAATTGTAACATTGAAATAAGGTAAATTTTAAGGTGATTTTGTCAAAAATAAAATTTCAATTACGTTGTATATTATCAACATTGAATAAATGATGTGAAAATTGATCAAATGATGATAAAAGATAAATAAACTCACCATAACATACCTCCTAAAGTAATTATGACCAACCGAACTTAACTAGGACACTGTTGATAACAACCATACCGTAAAAAGAAGACTGTTAAATATACTAAAATAATAGACCATGCTAATAGAATTATAAAATTGAATTCGATTTGATTACTATATGCAATTCAAGTGCATTACCAAGTCCACCAAGTGATTTATATCATTATATGGATACACATATCCTTTTAATAATTAATAGTAACAGAGAATAATAAATCACAAGAGCACCTCGTATGATCAACAATCACAGTCTCCAATCCATGTTTGTTTTCAACTAAACATTCTCTTCTACTTCCATTATTTGATCACCTCTTCATTCAATCCAAAAGCCACCTATTTCGCCGCTCTCTTTTTTTCTTTAATATATAAAGCCAGGCGCACTCAACACGCGTGCACCCACTTGCCGTGTCAGTTCTCAGCCATGACTCAGATTTTCAGGCGCGTGGGTTAGGGTTTCTCTATCAGCGTGGTAGGTAACTTCACCTAACATCAGCAACTCATAATATGACGCCATCCTCTTTTTTATTTAATTTTAGATTTTAATTGTTTTAGCAACGAAATCGTGATCATCAATGGTTGACAAATTTCAGTTGGAAGCAGTGGGACCCATGGACAGTTGGGCTGGCATCCCACAGTAATAAATCCAACTAAGAGGGGGTACTTTAGTCATTGTGATTGTTAATAATCAATTGCATGCTAATAGAGAAATTTAATATAAACTCTAGTACTTTTTTAGTATGTACTAATCAGTAATATAAATTATAATTTTTTTTAGTAAAATTGTAAAATTTAACCAATCTCATACCTCTATTAAATTTTTATGGTTAACAATAAAAACATAATTTAAATATATATCAATTATAAAATATATATATATATATATATATATATATATATATATATATATATATATATATATATATATATATATCAATTATTAATCAAAATTTTATAACGAATTCTAAATTAATTTTAAAAAAAGTAAGTGGGAGAAAAGAAAGGTGGGCGAGTTCGCCGAGTCTTGAAGTATAATCGTGCATGCATTTTTATTCCAAGTACCTAACTCTCTCTCTATCCGATAGACTGTTACTTCGCATGCACATGTTTATCTTTCCTCTCTTTCTCCGGTAACCGGAAACTGCCTCTTTTCCTGATCCAGTCACTTCTCCTTCCTAAGCGTTTCAGTAATCCCACGATTACTTATTCATTGCGCATAAAATACCAGAGAGAATCAGATATGCAGAAATCGTGCTCTGTGCTTCCGCTTTACTGCTGGATGAATTGCTGAAGTTGAACAGTATAGTACCTTTACGATAGATTCTGATGAGAGGTTAGCTTTACTGTTTTTTGTAATTGGAGTTTATTAGCTTTTGGTTGACTAATTTTGAGTGTTTTTCTAGTTGATTTTTTCGAGAAGATTAACGGCTAGGGATTTGTTTTGTTGTGGCTTTTCAATTGGATTTCTCTGTTGAGTTTACTGTAGAATTGATTTCAAGAATGGAACCGAAGACTTGCATGAATGCATTATGTGGAGCATTGACGTCAAGCGAGTGGAGAAAAGGTTGGCCTATGCGATCTGGAGATTTCGCCAATCTCTGCGACAGCTGCGGGTAACTTATTCTTGTTATTATCTCTTTAAGGCATAACAGCAATTAATGGAACTAATTATTCTTCCCTGATTGGTTTGATTCAGCTAGAGTTTTTCTTTCTCCTAAATTTGTTTGTTTTTTTCCTTTATATGATATATTCTCTTTGCTGAAACTGCAATTAATTATTACTGTCCTTTTCAGTTTCCATTTTTAGCTTTTTGTGGATTTTTTTTTCACATGATAATCAGTACTCGCCATTTGTTTAGATTCTACTTAATTATATAGAGTTGGATTCTTGGGAAGAGATATTCTATATAAAGTATCTGAAATTGGGAGCTCAGGTAGACAACGAAGTTCATAGGACAAATCCTTCAAGCGCATATTAGAAACTCGAATAAGACATTCTATTGGTGTCTGTATCCTATACCATATTTGTATACCTTCGGGTAGTTCTTTGTTCGTACTCTTAAGCTTGATTATGAAATTTTTGACCATGTGATGAAGGGCTGCCTACGAACAATCAATTTTTTGTGATATATTCCACTCGAAGGACTCTGGTTGGCGAGAGTGCGCTTCATGTGGCAAGGTACCTCTACAGCTAAGGATAAGTTTGTTACTACCTTATGGCCGTAGACTTTCATTGAACACAGTCATATAAGTTATTAAATTTGTTGTTGGCAGCGTCTCCATTGTGGATGCGTTGCTTCCAGGTTTCTGCTTGAGCTACTTGACAATGGTGGTGTGAACTGTATAAACTGTACAAAGATTTCAGGTTTTGACTCTGTGAGTTCAGATTACTTAATCAGCATATCTCCTGTTATTTTACAATTTTATCTTCTCCATTTATTTGTTAGTATCTATCATTCATTGATGTCTTCTGCATGCACTTTTAAAATGTTACTAAAATCACTTAGTATATTGGAATTCGAGCATTTTTTTCATGTTAGTTTGTTGGGATACAAGTATTAATCCACATATGCATTAAAGTTTCAACAATTTTCCTGCAGAATGGAGTTACCAATACTTGAATTCACAATATATTGATAAATTTAAAATACTAAGGCACTTTTATGCAGATAACGGGGGACGAAAAACCAAATGGATTTGGCATGTTAAAAGTTGATGTTGGCGAACTGCATTCTGCCGGCAAGCCCTTGAATAGTGAAAGCAAGATTATGCAGTTGGCCAATACTGCTGAGGGTGTTGGCACAAGACACCTACTCCAATTTCAAAGTAGTGAAACAAGTGGTTCTTTTAGGCTAATGAAACAGGAAGACAATGTCGCCTCTATGGTAGAAACTGGAAGCTCAAGTTTCTTAAATGTCAACCAAGCATCAGTAACTGCCAAACGCGAGATCGGTAAAGCAACTATTGCAGCAAAAGAATTATACGAATCGTTAGCACAAACCAACCTGAGTATTACTCTGGGATCTCCTTTTAGGAACTCCAATCCCTTTCCAGGATCTGCTGATGAGAGACAACAAAGTATAGCGTCTTCTCCAATTCATCATGGATCCAGGTCACGCCAACTATTACCTAAGCCTCCAAAGTCAACCATTCCGATGGCTTTGGAGGCAAATTCCGGTATTGTTTCCCAGATACGTGTTGCTAGGCCACCAGTAGAAGGACGGGGGCGCAATCAATTACTTCCACGTTATTGGCCTAGAATAACTGACCAAGAACTGCAGCAGATATCTGCAGAGTATCCATCAGTGCATCATTTAATTGAGTCTATGGATTTTTACTTGTTGGTTCATAAATGTATTGCTTTGCTTTTATGATTTCAACCCAAAAAGTTTACATTAACTGTAAAATCCTTGACCATATTTGCTTTAGTTCAAATTCCACAGTCGTGCCATTATTCGAGAAGGTTCTTAGTGCAAGTGATGCTGGTCGAATTGGTCGTTTGGTTCTCCCAAAAGCATGTGCTGAAGTAAGTTCAGTTAGACTTCATTAAATAGTATTATTGATAAATTTTGAAATATCAATTGATATCGGATTATTATGTAGGCATATTTTCCTCCTATCTCTCAACCAGAGGGTGTTCCTCTAAGAATTCAAGATATAAAAGGAAAAGAATGGGTGTTTCAGTTTAGGTTTTGGCCTAATAATAACAGCAGAATGTATGTTTTGGAAGGTGTAACCCCTTGCATACAGTCAATGCAATTGCAAGCAGGAGATACAGGTACTCCATCCTACGAACCCAAGATTGTGATTCAATTAATGACTTGCATGTCTCTAAGCATGTTAATTTCTACTTAGTTGCATTTTTGTTACTTGTGCATTTACTTTCAGATTTTGTGCTTTGTTGAAGAAGCTATTGTGAACCCATCTAGGGCTAGCTTGTGGGAATACTAACAGCATTTTAAAAAGCGCTAGCGACCTTTAGGCATTATTGTCCTAAATTGCCCGAGGCGTAACGCACCACCATAAGCTTGATTGAAGTGAGACGCTACTTTGCAAATCAAACATATAAATAAACAAAATATTATATCTCTTTAATTTATCAAATCATAGATACTTTGAAAACTAATATTGCTTAATTTAATATTTCCCTATTCGTCGGTGTTCTTGCTGTTATTGGTTGTTGTATGCATTTTTGCATAATTTACAACATTTCGTTGCACTATGAGGTGCCGACTTTGATGCCTTAATCTTGGCCTTGGGCACTTGCTTAGATATTATATTCTCTCTTTGAATGCGCGACACCCAGACTATAACAAGGCGTTACGCCTCGCCTGAGCTTTTGAGTGCTTTTTAATTACTTTGTCCTACCAATTCAAATTTTGTTAATCCGTGAGTATATATTCTTTGCCAATTGCAATTCTGTTACTTGTTTATTTACTTCCAGGAGTAGTGTTCTTTGGACTAGTTCATGTAACACATTTAGGTTTAACTATTGATAGCAGTAGCACACACATGAAATGTTTCCCATTTTTTTTAATTTAGATGAAAGATATTGGTATTTCTCTATCTTACCTATCCCAAGGTTATTAATATAATTGATGACTTGCATGGTTTTCTAGAAAATGTTTTCCTTCTTGGCATCCTTTCTTTGTCTATTGCATTTTTTTTATTTGAGTTTGATTTTTAAAAGTAGTGCTTTTTGGCAAAGCTATTGCAGAATATAATTTGTTTAGCCATTTTATAATAAATGCAAAATAATATCGTGTATTTAGGGATGTAAATGAGCTGAGCTGAGCCGAGCTTTAACCTGTTCGAGCTTGGTTCGCTAAATTTTTTAACTAGTTCGAGGCGAGCTTCAAGCACAAAATTCGTGTTCATGAATGGTTCCATTACCTGCTTGTTTGTTTGCGAATAACTCAGCTTTTTGTTCATTAACAACTTGTCTATTTGTCCATGAACGAGCTCATTTATTTTGCTTACAAATAACAATATAATTTTTTTATATAAATAATATATTGTTTACATGCTTATAATATCTTTTAGCCATTTGGTAAAAAGTTACCAAATCAACAAAAATTGAATTAGAATGATAAAAAAAATGAATTGAAATAAAAAATAATATAAGTGTAAATACCTAAAATATCATTGATTCTTTATTAGTTCATGAGCTTTTATTGCGTCATTTCATGTACTTATTCACGAACCACTGATCACACTTGTTCACTAGCTTTGGCTTGTTCAAGTTTGGCTCGTTTTCAAACTGAGCCCAAAAACTATTTTTATGAACAACTCGCTAACATATCAATTCGATACAAGATTTTATCAAGCCGAACACCGAGTTGCTCATGAACGACTCGGCTCATTTACCGCCTTACCTGTATGTACTTCCACACGTGCTTTCTTGGGAAATTATTGTGAACCTATTTAATTCATTCATTTTCAATAGATGCAAAACACCACATACTAATTTTATGTGTGTGACTGACCATATATGAAAAAGCTTCCAATATTTTTATTTAGATAAAGATGTTTCATGCAGTTTATGCAATTAGAAGCCGGTGGTACTGGCACTTCTCTACTGCTTGATCCTACCAGTTTAGTATTATGATTTAAATTAACTGTTTGCATGCCTTTTATCATGTTGCTTTTTGCTATTCTATGTCCATTGCATTTCTATTAGTTATTTTGGAGTAGTGTTCTTTTAGCAAGTTTGTGTGAACATATTTAGGTTTTGCCATTTCATTATAGGTCTGTGTGATAGCAAAGGTATGGAATATTTGACATTTCTTGAATTTAGATAAAAGATGCTGGAACTTTTCCATCTTACGAATCCCAAGGTTGCGAGTCTTATTTACGACCCGTGTATTACTTGTTTCTTTCTCATATGAATCCTTGTATTCTGATTCTTACTTCTGTGTTATTCCAAAAGTAGTGCATATGGAAAACTTTTGCGGACTCATTTAGTTTAGCCATTTTTAGTAAAAATCCAAAATAGTATCCATATATCAAAAAGTATTTACTTTCATATTTCTCTAATTATTTTATTCAAGTGTACCTTTCGGTCGTCACTAGTTTTTGCCTTGTAAGTGAACTTTTAATTTTTTTTATCTTGCAGTAACATTTAGTCGTATGGATCCAGAAGGAAAACTTGTTATGGGTTTCAGGAAAGCTTCAAACTCCATGGGAATGCAGGTAAAATGTGGAGTTAGTTTCTAGTTAATTGACAGTATACAATTGATACGTAAATGATCAAATAAACAGGAAATGCTACCATCTCCCATTCCTAATGGTGTTCATTCAGGTGATAGTTTCTTTTCGGGTGTTTTTGAGAACTTACCTGTGATTAGTGGTTACTCTGGCCTTCTTCAGTCAATGAAGGGAAATGCTGATACACATTTAAGTGCACTATCCAAACATGTACACGTAGCAAGTGGTGATATCAGCTGGCATAAATCTGAGAAGCATGAGGAAAGGATGAGAGGGAACTTGCTTTTACCATCCTTGCTTGTTCCAGAGAGAAAAAAATCACGAAATATTGGATCGAAAAGTAAGAGGCTTTTAATTGATAGCCTAGATGCTCTCGAGCTCAAACTGACGTGGGATGAGGCACAGGATCTACTGCGACCACCACCTAGCATCAAGCCTAGCGTTGTCAATATCGAGGAGCATGATTTTGAAGAATATGAGGTGAGTAAATCCTTTGATGTTTCGATTGTCTTTTATCATGTATACTTGTACTGTGTGGGTTCCAATAAAAAAGAGTTGAGTATTACGTAATTTATTGTTGCACAAATGGATAATATTACTTGCACATCCCTTTGAAGGTATTTTGATTTATGAGAGTTTAAGAGTTGATCTTTTATATTGTTATTTATTTCATTCAGTTGAAGAGTTTCTAAATGAAATGTTGACAATACTAGATGCATAAATCATTAGTTGACTCTCCTTTTTTCAACAATACACTCAGACACCAAGACATTAAGAGACCCTGTCAACAAGTTTAACTCAAAGTTCATAAGTGTTGTTGAAAACTGATAATATTTGTGAAGAAACTAACATTTCTATTCATTTTCTCATGTAGGAACCTCCAGTTTTTGGAAAGAGAAGTATCTTCTTAGTTCGTTCAGCAGGGTAAGAATAAAAGAATTGAAAATTGTTTAAATTTTTAAGTTTATTGATGTAAATTACATATTTATGAAGCTATGCAACTGTCCTTGTACGATAATCTGGCTCCCTCTTTATGCATATTTCTTTCTTATTAGTGCTGAAGTGAGCATCTAATTACTCTGTTTTGATAGGAATTGATTTCATAAATATTTTAGAAGTTGATTTGTTAAGTTTATTATCAGGGCACCCGAGCAATGGGCTCAATGTGATGTCTGTTCTAAGTGGCGAAGGTTGCCACTTGACGTACTTCTTCCACCAAAATGGACATGTACAGATAACGCTTGGGATCGAACCAGGTCAGTAACATTAGTTAACATTTCAACGTGTGCTGTTGGAACCTCCACAAAATGGATCCAGTAATATAATTTGTGTCTCCAGGTCTTCATGTTCTGCTCCCGATGAACTGAACCCCAGCGAATTGGAAAATCTGCTCAGACTTGATAGGGGTACGAACTATGATTCACTGTGTATATGGATGGAAGATTTGTTGCCATTTCTTTGTATACATGTATCATGAAATATAAATACTAGATGAAGTTTTCTTACCATACCTACAAAAATCCTATTCTGCTCTGCATGCACTACTGTATCTGTCAAGAATTTTGCTTACCTAAAAATGGATGTCTGAATACGAATTTGAATATCTACTAGTTGGATTTTTAAGCGACTCTGGAATTTTGCTTTTAAATTTTGCATTTTGCTGTTGTACGAATCTGACATGGATTCTTGTGCACCTCCACATAAACATTACTTTGGCACTAAAAAATTTTCTAATTAGTATATCTGATAATGTCTGGTGGAATTAATATAAAAGAAATACTTGTTTGATGCGAATTCGTTAAAATTATAGTTTGTGTGGAAGGCTACTCAGCGTCCTCTCTCATTTTAACACTATCATGGCCATTCTTTTTGTAGATTTCAAGAAACGGAGAATAACAAGTATTGACGGGCCAGCTTTGGAGAACAAACCATCTGCCCTGGATGCATTGGCTAATGCTGCAATCCTTGGAGGCGAAAGCGAACAAAACACGACAGCAATTGCCACCACAACCAAACACCCGAGGCACCGTCCCGGTTGTTCCTGCATTGTGTGCATTCAGCCCCCAAGCGGTAAGGGCAAGCATAAACCCACATGCACATGCAACGTCTGCATGACAGTCAAACGCCGCTTCAAAACCCTAATGATGCGTAAGAAGAAGCGACAGTCGGAGAGAGAAGCAGAGATCGCCCAGAGAAATAATAATAATAATAATGATAATAATAATAATCAGCTCATGTCAGGTCCAAGAGACGATACGGAAGTCGAGAGTAGCTCGAAGCATATCTCGACACCTCAGGATCCTTCGGAAAATGAATTGGATTCCAAGAGTCAAAGCAAGGCCCACATAGACTTGAATTGCCAGCCAGACCGCGAAGAAGAATCGCAAGCGAGGCTATCCAATGTGAGCATGATGAGTCTTGTTCGGCAAGCAAGCCAACCGTTGGAAACGTATTTGAAGCAGAATGGCCTTGCCAGCCTGGCTACCGAACAGCAGGAAAGTTCGGCAACCGAAGCTGGAGAGAACGATGGACTCGTTTCGTCTGTTAAAGAACAGGGAAGTGGAGGGGATGAAAACTACGATGTTGGGCCAGAAAATAGCGAAAACGATCCTGCATGAAGTATGCATTTCTTTTCGATGTCATATTATGTTGTTTGTGTATAATGCAATGACGAAGTTTAAGTTCTACTTCTAGTGTGATGAGCTTCAGTTTTGTTTATTTCTTATAGTTTGATTTGAGAGTGCATGTCTTTATTCATTTCATAGTGTGAATAACAAATACAAACTTGAATTTCTAATTTATAAAACTCAAAGGTGATTTCTTTGTGAATTTACGTGGATTTATAGATGCTTTACTGTAACAAATATTCAGTCCCAATTAAGGATGGCAGGCTTGGACCCGTCCCGGATCCGTTTTCATATATCCGACCCGGATCCGGCAGGTTCATAATTTACGGATCCAGATCCGGATCTGACGGATCCTACGGATCCGGGTCCAAAACAGGTGCATGTAATTAACATTAAATTCTTAGTTTCAGCTTCCATACTTGTACATTTCACCTTATTTTAAATAGTTTACATGCTCATTTAATTATGTTCATGCAATTAGATTTACGTGGATATCAAATAATATTAATTATCCAATATT
>CATIWQ010793061.1:0-11162 GCA_949673415.1 Euphorbia schlechtendalii
AAATTTGGGTTTGAACTTCAATCTACATACACTCATATTGGCACATATGAGTGTATGCCTATATGCATATATTGGATGAAGAGAGAAAAAGCCATTACGTTGTTGAAATGATTATTGTTGGGAAAACAAGAGTTGAAGCAAATCAGCACTGCATCTACTCAATAAAGCAAAGGTCAAAGCATTTTTCTGATTGGTTAGTTAGTATCGTGGCTTCTGGAGACTTGTACAAATCTTTTTCCCAGCTGCGACAAGAGATTATGCTTCTATAGTAGAAGAGGTCTGGAAAAATGATGCTATTCAGGAAACTTACATGAGAAGGGACGAATTGAATCTTCTTGATATTGCAAAACATTTTCTAGATCAGGTAAGTCTTAAGGTCCTAATTTTTTCAGTTTGTATAGTAAATTATTTATTACCCAAAAAAAAAAAAGCTAACCGCGACAAATGCCGGCTCTATTTATTAATTAGAAAAGAAAATAACAAAAAGAAAAAAGAAAAAAAAAGTAGCAGCTGGAGCCTAATGAATAAAAAAAACCAATAAACTCCTTATGTAGGAGAATGTTTGCCTGGTTTCCTACGGTTGCGTTGAACTTGCTCTCTAGTTGCAAACGTTAAGCTTTTTTTCTTCTGAACCGAGAACAACTTCCAATTAGAAGTGGTAGAAGAATCCACAATCATATTGCCTACAGGCTTGCTTTCAGTAGAGCTAGAGCCCATCCTCTTGGAGGCAGAGCCAATGATAGAGTCCCTAAAGCTCTCATACGCTCATCTTTCTTTCTCTCGACTGTTTTCCAAGCATTCTCCTCAGTTATCTGTTCTTCCTCATCATTCTCTGCAATGTCAACCCCTAACTACTCACCTTCTGTCGGGTTTCTCGATCGCGAACTTTGCTCCTTGTTAAGATGCATTTTATGCATTGAATTTATCTTAATCTATGTTTGATTCACTCATTATTTTGGAAAATTGGTTTAGTTGTAAATATTTTGTGATCTTTATTAGGGAGATGTGAAAGTGGTTGAAAATGGGATAAGGACTTGGAAGAAGTGGAGCAGCTGTTGAAATCTGTTTTGAACGTGAACTTGGAGCTGTTTTGAGCTACATACATGCAACTCACTTCCTGATTATAGGGACTTTCATCAACTTCCAATTTGATAAAGTGGCGGGCTAAAATTGACCTCAAAGATGACATGTTTGTAACATGGGAATGAGGCAGAATATGTGGGGAATATCCAATATAGTGGGATAATTGGTTCCAACAGTTAATTAATTTCAGCTTATAAAGGCTCATCTTTTTTGTTTTGGGGACACAGAGATTACGCACTCTTAATTTTATTTTGGCTTTTGTTCAAACACTTGTCTTGCTAATCTCATATTTAATCAAAGGTTGATCCAATTCTCATTTCTTTTCACTTGTGAGATCTAAATTGTCTTCACATTTCTTTATCAATTTCATTATTTGTTTATTTCGGTTTCTAATGTTTACTTTGATTCTTTTGATCAATGCAAAAAGACGTCGTTGTTTTGATTAAAGGTTTTCAAAATTGATTTGATCTGTAATTATCTTTTTGATTTGTAAAGTATTAAATTAAGATTCATCAATCTTAAGAAACAAATAATCTTACTTTAACGAGTCAAGCGTCTTAACTAGTTGGTTTGAATCAGGTTTTCCTAGTTTTTAAAGCAACTACCAAGTTAAACCAAGGAACGTTTCTAAAGTACTATGGTTTAGTTAGGATTGGTCATAGAGCATCTCATGGCTAATTTAAAATTAAGGGAAAATTGGTTATTTAGAAGCGTCTTCAGTAACTATAACTGGTTTAGTGAAATTGATTTAGATAATCTTTGAATCGATGATCAAGTGACATAAAGAGAGTATGTGGTTATACATTTGATTGAATGCTTTTTATCGACCGCTTTATACAACACTTCAATTTCTTTTGCCTTCATATTATTTCTATTAAATCTCAACTTGACAAAACCCTTATTTTATTTCAATTGTTTTACATTTCAACAAAATGATCGTTACGAAATTGTTACACTCCTTTTGGGATCAACCCTACTTCCATTTTTACAAATCCGAGTAGGCTATTTAATTTGGTGAATTCGACACTCGTCAATTTTTGGAGCCGTTGCCGGGGAGTGCTTATTTCAATTTTGTAATATTTTATTTTGTTAAATGACTTGATCTTCTAGTACAGAAAAATTGCAATTCGACGAAGAAATTGAGAAAACTGCCAAGAGATTGAGGAAGGAAACCAAGGTGCTTAAACTGGCTTCAACCTTCTCATTCAATCCGATTCTGAGAACAAAGAATCTGTCCATTCCGACGAAGAAGAGAAAGCTCCTGACATTATAGAACCAGAAAACATGGCTGAAGAACGAACTCTTGAAGACCTTCATACAGCCCCAATCGATCAAGCACCACTTTGTGTTGTTTATGAAGATCTTGCTGCTCCATTAGAACTCAAATCGGGTTTAATCCACCTTTTACCCACTTTTCGTGGAAGGGTGAATGGGATCCTTATAAACACTTAAAAAAATTTTCATGTTGTTTGTTTAAGCATGAAGCTACAAACTGTTTCTATTGATCAAATTAAGCTAAGAGCATTCCCCTTTTTGCTTGCAGATACAGCGAAAGATTGGCTCTAATTCCTGCCATCCGGGAGCATTCGAACATGGGACGAGATGGCCAGGCAATTCCTTGAGCGATTCTTTCCAGTAACCTGAGCTTTCACAAATCAGAAGGGATATTTGCGCGATCAAACAAAAGGCTTTTGAGTCGTTGTACGAGTATTGGGAAAGATTCCAAAAACTATACGCGTTGTGCCCACAACACGGTGTCACAGAGCAGCTGCTGATTCAATATTTTTACCAAGGACTTCTACCTATCAAAGCTAAACTGATGGATGCTGCAAGCGGTGGTGCCATTGTCAAAAAGAATCCATGAACTGCTAGGGAACTGATATCAATTATGGCCGTAAATGCGCAAAAATTCAGTGGACCGACTGATTCAAAGGCATACGTGAATGCGGTAAGTAATGACTCCCTCCAATCCCAAATTTCGAACTAACAGTTATGGTACAAGGGCTGGTAGCAGGGCAATCTAAGTAGGCCAAAGTATGTGGTATTTTCACTCAAACTACTAATCCAACTGAGTTATGCCCAACACTTCAAGACAAAGAGCATGTGAATGCAATTTAGTATCAAAATCAACCCTAAAGGTGATATGATCCCAACTCAAACACATACAACCCCGGTTGGAGGGACCACCCCAATTTCAGTTAAGTGCCTAGACAACAAAATTTTCAAAATCAAGGTCAACACCAATCACAAAGGCCCATGAACATGAACAAGGACAGCTCAGGTAATCCCCTAGAAGATGCTATGAAAAATTTGATAGCTAATACTAAAAAATTTCAATAGGCCACGGACAAGAGGTTTCAAAACTTGGAAACTCAAGTCTCTCAAATAGTACTTCTTTAAGCAAATTAGAGTCTCAAGGACGTTTACCATTTTAACCTGAGGTAAATCCAAAACAAAATGTTAATGCTGTAACTTTAAGAAATGGAAAAGTTTTGCAAGATGAATCCCGTGAAATACACTGTGGGCACAAGGTAAGTAACGAATTGCAACCTGAAGTTGAAATCGTAGAGCAAAAATCAGAATCTTCAGTGGGAAAGGGGACTAATGATCCTGGACCTATCATCATACAGCCACCCTTTCCAAAGAGGTTTGCTAAATCGAAAAGAGATCACGATGAGAAAGAAATTCTAAAAACATTGCGAAAAGTAGAGGTAAACATTCCTTTACTTGATGTAATTAAACAGGTCCCTCGTTATGCAAAGTTCTTGAAAGAATTATGCACTAACAAGAGGAAGATTGAAGGATTTCACAAGGTAAGTATGAATGAGAATGTGTCAGCAATGTTGAAATGAAATATACCACCTAAATGCCAAGACCGAGGTATGTTCACTATCCCTTGCAAAATTGGTAGTGTTGGTGTTGGTAAAGCTTTATGTGATTTAGGGGCTTCAATTAATGTTATGCCATCTACTATTTTTGGGAAATTAAAAATTGGTTCTTTGAAAGAAACAGGTGTGGTAATTCAATTGGCGGACAGGTCAACGGTGTACCCCGATGGTTTATTAGAAGATGTCTTAGTAGAAGAGAATAAGTTGATTTTCCCTGCTGATTTCTATGTGGTTCATATGGAGGATGATATATCTCTGAAATCACATGATATTTTGTTAGGAAGATCATTTTTAACCATAGCTAAAACTAAGATAGATGTTTTTTATGGTACCTTAACCATGGAGTTTGATGGAGAGGTTGTTAAGTTCAATCTGTATGAGGCCATGAAACATCCCATTGATTTGTTTAGTGTGTGCCAAAATGATGTGATTGAACCTTTAGTGTAGAGAGTTTTCGAAACCAATCATATGGATGAATTAAGTGTGGTTTTGTGCCAAAATGATTTGAAAGTTTTAAATGAAATTATTGTGTTAAAGGAAAGCTTATTTGAAATAGAAAGTGGATTAGAAGGAAATCCTATACTTTTCAAAGAAAACCCCAAGGTTGACTTATTCGATTCCCATGCTAAACTTTCCCTTTCTATTTTATAAGCACCTAAATTGGAGTTGAAACCATTACTGGAGCACTTAAAGTATGCTTTTCTTGGTGAAGGAGAAACATTACCCGTTATCATTTCCAACAAGCTCAGCACTTGGGAAGAGGAAGAACTGGTTCAAATCTTGAGCGAACATAAATGTGCGATTGGTTGGACCATTGCTGATATTAAAGGTATAAGTCCTTCGACTTGTATGCATCAAATTCTTGTAGAGACGGATAGCAAGCCAACACAAGAAAGTCAAAGGAGATTGAACCCACCAATGATGGATGTTGTGAAAAAGGAGATACTATGACTGCTGGACGCGGGTATAATATACCCCATATCAGACAGTTAGTGGGTGAGCCCAATCCACGTCGTTCCTAAAAGGACAAGTATAACGGTGACACGAGATGAAGGTGGTAAGTTAATTCCAACCTGAGTTCAGAATGGGTGGAGAATGTGCATTGATTATCGTGAATTAAATACTTCTACTCGTAAAGATCATTTCCTGTTACCTTTTATTGACCAAATGTTGGAACGATTGATAGGAAAATCACATTATTGTTATCTAGATGGATATACAAGATTTATCAAATTTCAGTAGCTCCGGAAGATCAAGAGAAAATGACATTTACATGCCCGTTCGGGACTTTCACCTTTTGAAGAATTCCAATTGGACTTTGTAAAGCGCCTGCCACGTTTCAACGATGTATGGTTAGTAAATTTTCAGATTTAGTGGAAACATCATTGAGGTATCTATGGATGACTTTACTATTTATGGTAACTCTTTCGATGAATGTCTAGTGAACCTCACAAAAGTTTTGAAACGATGTTTGGAAAAGGATTTGGTCTTCAATTATGAGAAATGCCATTTTATGCAAGATCAAGGATTGATTTTGGGCCATATTGTTTCCAAACGTGGGATTGAAGTTGATAAGGCTAAGGTTGACATTATAAAATCATTACCTTACCCTGTTTCCGTACAAGAAGTTCGTTCATTCATTGGTCATGCAAGATTCTACCGGAGGTTCATCAAGTCGTTTTCAAAAATTGCACCAGCCCTCTGTAAATTATTGCAAAGAGATGTGGAGTTCAATTTCGATGATTCATGTAAGAGGGCTTTCGATACGCTAAAAGAGACGCTAATCACAGTGCCGATTATTCAACCACCGGATTGGAATCTGCCATTCGAGATAATGTGTGATGCTAACAACTAGGCTGTGGAAGTAGTATTTAGACAGAGACATGGAAAAGACCTACATGTGATCTATTACGCATCTAGAATTCTTGATAGTGCTCAATAGAACTATTCCACAACAAAAAAAAGAACTCTTTGTAGTTGTATTTTCTCTAGAAAAATTTTGTCCATACTTATTGGGTACTAAAGTTTTCATTTATTCTGATCATACTGCCCTTAAGTAATTAATGAAGAAAAAGGAAGCAAAGCCACGATTGATTCAGTGGATCCTTCTGTTGCAAGAATTCGAAATTGAAATCCGAGATAAGAAAGGTTCCGAGAACTTAGTGGCTGATCACTTGAGCAAGTTACCAATTTCAGTTGATTTCACACCAATTAAAGAGGAATTCCTAAATGATTTTGTTCTATCTATCTCTAGCAAACAGCCATGGTATGCCGATTTAGCTAATTATTTTGCTACTGGAATTTTACTAGATTATTTTTCTAGGAATGAGAAAGATAAAATAAAAAAGCATGCTAAATATTATGTTTGGGATGAGCTATATCTTTGGAAACATTAGCCTGATCAAATAATCAAAAGGTGTGTCAATGAACATGAAATTGAGTCAATTCTGAAATTTTTATCATACAACAACATGTGGGGGTCACTTTGGAGCTAATAGAATAGCCCGAAAAGTTCTAGAATCCGGTTTTTATTGGCCTAATATTCATCGTGATTGTTACATGTTCTATAAAAAGTGTGCGAATTGTCAAAAAATCGGAAATATGTCCCTTAGAAACCAAATGCCACTTAATCCAATTATAATTTACGAAACTTTCGATGTTTGGGGGATGGATTTTATGGGTCCTTTTCCCCTGTCACATGGCAATGTGTATATATTACTTGTGGTTGATTATGTTTCGAAATGGATCGAAGCTAAAGCTAAGAAAACTAATGACGCTAAAGTGGTTGCAGGTTTCCTGAAAACTAACATTTTCAACAGGTTTGGAATGCCAAGAGCTATTATCAGTGATAGGGGAACCCATTTTTGTAACAAAACCATTGCCTCCCTTTTCAAGAAGTATGGAGTCACACATCACTCCTCAACTGCATATCACCCCTAGACAAATGCAAGCCGAAATCTCTAATCAGATAATCAAATCAATCCTTGAAAAGACTGCTAATCCAAATAGAAAAGATTGGAGTGATAAATTAGAAGATGCACTTTGGGTTTACCGGACCGCTTACAAATCCCCATTAGGTATGTCTCCTTATCATCTTGTACATGGGAAAGCATGTCATTTGCCGGTTGAACTTGAACACAAGGTGTATTGGGCTGTGAAACAATGCAATTTAGATTTGGATGCTGCTGGTGAGAATCATAAATTGCAAATTCAAGAGCTAGAAGAAATAAGAAACGATGCTTATGAAAACTCTACAATCTACAAGGACAAAACTAAACATTTTCATGACAAGTTTTTAAGTAAAAAAGAGTTTTCAATTGGGCAGAAAGTTTTGTTGTATAACTCCCGTTTGAAAATTTTTCCTGGGAAATTGAGAACCAGATGGATAGCGCCTTTTATGGTTACTAACATTTTTTCTCATGGTGCTGTTGAAATCAAAAGTTTTGATACAGGGAAAATATTCAAGGTCAATGGACATCATTTGAAACCGTTCTATAAAAGATTTAAAGATAAATCGATGAGGTTGCATTGGGCAATCCAGTCCAAGAGCATAAGGAATCCTAACACAAAGTCTAGCGGAGACTATAAACTAGAACTACTACTATCCCTTTTAATTTAATTTACTTAAGATTAGTATTTTTTTTTATTTTATTCAGTTTCGTTGTTTAAATTCAATAAAGTAGATTATTTGGAAAATTAATAAATAGTGGAAAAGTAGTCTTCATACGGCACCTTCTCACCTTGTTAATTATTCCATTTAATCCCATGTTTCAATTTCATTTTATTTTAGTGTAATTGTCTTCACCAATTCACTAATGGATGTATTGTTTTGCAGGTCTAGTCATGGGAAGAGTTAATAATTTTGTCAGCAGCAAGCATAAAGGAATATTGGGCTCCACTTGGAATTTTTGAAATTGGGCCAAATTTAACCAAATTGACTTAACCACTTACATCAACCCTACAAAAAATCACAGGCATAACACAATATTCTTCACTGTCAAAATCAATTCCCAAATTCTCAAAAACAACTCTTCCCCTTCCTCTCTCAAAAAATTCTGATTGATTACTCTCCATCCACCATCGCTACTCCTCTTTTTACAAAACTACCATTAATTTCTCTCCGTTCACCAACGTTCTCTATTGCTCGTTAAACCTAACCCTCAACAGATTTCAATGGTTCAAACAAGGAGAGGCGCTATTCACCGGAGTTCACCATCATCGAAACCACCATAACGGAAAAAGGTGAAGGTTTTGAGGGGTTCTAAACCAGCACCACCGGTAGAAACGGAGAGAGTAGTTTCAGAGGAACAACGTGATGAATCAGATTCACACTCGAAAGGGGGTAATTCAGGCTCAGTGGGAGAATAAAAATCAGCTTCAAATTCGAACAGGGGTAGTGAACAAAAATCCTCTTCCAATGTAAATTCGACTTCGATTCCGCAAAATGAAAGGGAAAACTCAGAGAAATCTAAATCAAAAGGCTCAAACTCAGGGTAATCCAAATCAGAGACCTCAAAATCAAATTCTCCTAACTCAAAAGGGGAGAACACCGAAAAATCAAGTTCAGGGACTGGTTCGGGTAGCTCCGTGAATGAAGAGAATTCTATTCCTAATTCACTAGACAGTAACGATTCCGAAAAGGAGATAAGGATTCGAAAGAAGAAAAACCTAGCACATCCGTCTCCAAAACCATATTAGACAAAGGGAAAAGCACCATTCCGGCTAAGCTAAAGGGCAGCTTACACTTCACATGGAGGTTTCGGAAGCGATTCGAGATTGTCAAAACAAGGAGGATTATTCAAGGTAAAAACTTGGATAATCCCACTATAAGTAAACTTAACCTTAACCTTAGTCAATATATCGATGGTACTATTTGGGAAAAGTTCTTTGGTATAAACTGTGATTCTTATTATGAGCTATTGTATGAATTTTACACAACCTTTGAGTTTAAAAAGAAATTGATCTAGACTTGTGAAACCAAAGAAGTAATCTATTTTAGGCTCATGAATAGGTGGTTTGAACTCTTTGTAAATGAATTCAATGTTGCTCTAGGTTTGGTAGAGGACATAGATAACTTCCCAATTATTATATTATTACTTTTACTATTGTCCCAGATGATCTTAATTGTGCTGAAATTTGGAATTCCCTTTCCACCAACTCCAAGAGTCCATATTCATGTGTTGAGTCTAAGGATTTCTTCCTTACTGACTCATGTTTAGTTTATATTCACTGATTGCTTGTTTATTCACTTTCTTGCCAAAATGATGCGTCTGCAACTGTGACTCAAATGGAGTTGTGTTTTGTTGTGGTGCTTTAAGGAAAAGAAATCGATCAATTTAGGATGTTTCCTAGCCGCTCAGTTTCAGGCCACGAGTGCATCACGTGGACCTTTTAAACTAGGACATTTAATTACTAAATTGGCTGTTTCCTTATGCGATTTTAATTTGAATAATAACAACTTGCATGTGGCGAATAAATTAGACCCTTTAAGCATCATATGTTTGGATGACATGGGCCTTCTTTGCAAAAGCGATGGACAGCCCGGGTTTTGTTTATAATGTGTAGGGAAAGACAAGGACAAAGGCAAGGTCTTACAATACAAGTATAGTAAGCCCCGTGGATGACTTGCTACCCGAATTACACAAACCGAGGTGTTACAAAATCTGACTTCCAGATTCGAGGCAGCAATAGCTTAGCACGAAGCTGACAATGCTAGATTTCTTAGCATTATGTAACAAATCCAAGAGAGCATTGCCATTCTAACTGGAAGGATTATGTCATCTGGTCAACCTTAGCCACATCAGCCTCCCCCCCCCCCAGAACATACAGGGCAGTACTCACTCTTTTCTCATTTCATTTAATATTTTTTTACTGTCTTATGTGTTTGGCTGTGCCCAAAGGGTTGAGGGCAATCTAGGTTGCACGGAATCGGGAATGGAAACGTTTCCTTTTATAGGAAAGGTACACTGGAAATGTCAAATATAACATGATTTTAGGTTTCCGACATGGAAACGGAAAACGTTAATGTTTAGGAGTTTCCGTGCTTCGTAGAGGGCAATGTGTTATAAGTGTGGGGGGGAAGAATGTTAAGAAGAAGGAAGAGGGGTATATTTTTGGGTCTGTTTTTGTGTGGTCCTTTTGTTGTTTTGTATATAAGGTCTGTTTTGTCCAATGAGAGTCTTTTTGAAACTAAATTGAAATTTTTTTTTAATTTTCATAGCCTCTCCTTAAGTTAAACCGATGTTTCTTTCTTGAAAACCTAAAGTTTGAACTCTTTGGCCAAATTCAAGTAAGCCTAATTGAAATTAAACTAAATTATGGTTAATGACCTTGCTTTGATGATTCTATTTTTGTAAAATATGATTAGTTTGTTTTAACCATTCATGTGGTCTTTGCAAATTTGGATTTTTCATATTGAGTTAAGAGATGTTCAGTAGACAAATTCTTGTGAAAATTGAAGTACTGTTACTGAAATTTAAAAAAAAAACATGTTTTAAGCCTTTTGACTCCCTATTTATAGTTGGAAGTTGCGCCTCAAAATGCATGTCCCCTTAAGCAAGGAGTCGCTAAACTAACGGCAAAGTCACATGACTGAGGTACACCAACGTTAGCGAAATCGCTAATGAGTGGGAGAGCATAAAAGCAAAAGCAGAAATATGCTCGAAATAACCAAGGGGGTGTAAAGAAAAGGCCAAAATATGAGGAAAAATTTTGTGAATATTTTAATTCTAGAATTTTGGATTACAATGTAAAAAGTCAGTTGTGTGTCACCTTTCACTATCGATGAACTTTTTTTGCGGGGCTGCTGAATGGTTTTGAATGAATTGGTTGTAATTCACTTGAGTAGAGTTTGAAGAGCATGATTATAATCATGCGGACTGAATTGTTATTTCTTATGAGATTTTGGCCTGGTGATGTTTAACATGCTTTTTTGTGATTAGAGTTCGAATATCGATATGACTTAATGGTTGAGCTATGTTTTGACTCTCTTTGTGTACCTAAATTGTCTTGCTTGAGGACAAGCAAAGGTTAAGTGTGGGGGAATTTGTAAAGATGCATTTTATGCATTGTATTTATCTTAATCTATGTTTGATTCACTCATTATTTTGGAAAATTGGTTTAGTTGTGAATATTTTGTGATCTTTATTAGGGAGATGTGAAAGTGGTTGAAAATGGGATAAGGACTTGGAA
>CATIWQ010793489.1:0-19555 GCA_949673415.1 Euphorbia schlechtendalii
AGAGAGAGAGAGAGGGTACAAAGAAATCTGAAGAAGGAGATGGAAGAGAATGATGGTTACTGGTAAAAGAATAAAGACAAAACCTAAAAATTGGGAAAGAAAAAATATTCCTTTAATATGGTAAAAGGAAAATTATTTTACTAAAAAAGGGGATTGGGTTGTATTTCCCTTTAAGAAATTGGGTCAATACAAAGCCCAACTTAATTAAACTTGTGTGACACCTACAAAGGATAGTAAATGACATGCGTTACTCGTGATTAGTTTGATGTTCGGCTCGATTAAAGCTCGTTTGAACTCGTCGTTAATAAATGAGCTTGATCATGAACAAAAAATTTATGTTCGTTGAACAATGGGGTACTCGAATCGAAACTCGTGAATATGCTCGATAAGTGACTTGCTGAAATACTCATGAACAAGCTCGTTAGAAGACTCGTGAACATGTTTAGAAATTCGAATATTATAATTATCGAATAAATTATAAGTATATTATGAAAAATAAGTATACAAACTTTGAATATATTTAAAAGTTTTAAATACATAACAATTTTATTTTTGTAGTAAAAAAATTAATTTTAGGTTCGAAACTAAGATTGAGCTTGTCGAAAATTTAATTAATAAGTCTAACTAAACTCGATCAAACAAAATCCGGCTAATCTCGATTTAAGCTCAGCTTGAGCTTTGCTCGGATTCAGTTTGACCAAACTCGAGTTCGGTTCAAACTCGGTTTAATCAAAGCACGAGTTTAGTTCGAGTTTATTAATATTCAAAGAAAAGAACTTTAACAACGAGGGTTCGGGTTCAGCTCTTTTACAATGACACACATATACGGAGACAAAGAAACCGGCCCCGCTGTTTCAGCCTCCTTTGAAAACGGCTCCTTGGCCAAGCCAAAGTCTCAAGGGTTTAAGCCGGCTGAGCCAACCAGTAAATGTGAGGATTGTGGAACCAGGAAAAAACCAGAGGCATAAGATAAGGATTTTAAGCCCCACCTTTCATTTCATGAACATTAAGCTCTTTCATCCTCACTCTATCATCTCTACCTCTATAATCTCTTTCGCCTTTTGTTTTCCTTTCACAAGTTGAAGGTCCCTCAGGTGATTTCTCCCTTTGATTTTCAGCTAATTGGCCACTTCTTTCGATTCTACTTTGCTTATTCGATGTGAATTTCGATGACTTACCTGTATGCTTGTTTTAGGTCATTTTGAGGTTCTGTTAATGCTGGAACTTAGATTATTCATTGATTGAATTTGACAATAAATGTTGTCTTGCAGATTGTTCAATGCGTTTCTTTCTTAGTGCTAGCTTTTCAATTGAGAGTTCGGTCAATGTGAATTTTTTTATGCGAGTTCGTTTGAATTGTCAATTTGGTGTTATTTTCAGAATAAGCTTGCATTCTAGTTGAATTTCTCTATGAATTTGCCCTATTTGAATTGTGCAATTTGGCTGAAATACATTGTTTAGCTCCCAACAGTTGATACAAAAATGATAAAATTTTAGTTACTATGGATTTTTAATTCAAACTTGGGAATTTTTGCCAATGAAATAGGAATGTATGAACTATGAAATCACTCTATTGTGGTAAGTTCACTTCTAGTGTGTTTGGAAAGCTAAAACTTGTAAGGAATTCAATTCATTTTGCTTATAAAAATTGTAAGTATTCTGTACAAAATGAATTGAATTCCTTCAAATTTTAGCTTTCCAAAAATTTGATTCAGATGCATCATTTCGAGTATGAGGCAATAGTCTGTAGGGCTCTTCTAAAGTTTTGAGTTATTATCTGCAAGTTGCAACAGTATTCCATATTCATCTAATCTGTTCACTTTTTTATCCAATAATTTGTACATTTCGTTGAATATTGGAAAACTTGAGAGGAAATTTATCTGGTTTGCCCATTGTATCTGTGCTGTGCAGGGGAATCTCGGGATGAAGTGTTTGTCTTAAATGCACACACGGCTTTAAGATTCAAGTGAAAATGACAACTTTAGTCCCATGTTCTAGTAGCACTGTTTCTCTGATTCCTGGAACTGCCTTCACAATAAAGAAGAACAATTATTTCACAAGATGCAGTTTGCCAAAGAAATCTCGGAAACATACACTATGTTCACAAAGATTTGTGTTACATCTTCCAAGTTCCATTGGATTGTTTCCGAAATGCAGAACACATTATGCTCGGCCTCATAAATCTATAGTGCATTCCGTATCAGCCACAGGGACTGAAACTGACGTAGTGGTGGAAGATTCAGAAGCTAATGTTGCAGAAGAAAAATCTCCCGAGATTCCAGCAGATGCAGCTGAAAAGTCGTCCACAGAATCAGATATTAATCGTGCTTCGGCCCAGTCAAAACGTCCGAGACCTAGCAGAAAAAGCGAAATGCCGCCAGTAACGAACGAGGAACTCATTCCTGGTGCGACATTTACCGGGAAAGTAAGGTCGATCGTGCCATTCGGTGCTTTTGTTGATTTCGGAGCTTTTACAGATGGTCTAGTACATGTTTCCCAGTTGAGTGATAGCTTTGTTAAAGATGTTAACAATGTTGTATCTGTTGGACAAGAGGTGACAGTAAGATTGCTTGAAGCCAACATGGAAACATCGCGTATTTCTCTTTCTATGCGTGAAAACAATAACACCAGCAAGCAACAGAAAGATGCTCCTGCTACTACGAGTGGTGACAAACCAAGGCCTGGTCGGAGGAATAGTCAAAAACCGGGCCAGAGAAGACAAGATGCGAAAACATCGAAGTTTGCGATAGGGCAGGAATTACAAGGCACGGTCAAGAATTTGACTCGGTCTGGCTGTTTCATTTCGCTCCCCGAGGGCGAGGAAGGGTTCCTTCCTCATTCGGAAGAAGCCTATGAAGGGTTTGGAAGCATGATGGGAGACTCGTCTCTAGGAATTGGTCAGGAAGTGACTGTGCGAGTATTGCGCTTTGCAAAGGGAAAAGTTACATTGACAATGAAGCGAGAGGAAGACAACAATGAATTGGACATGGAGTATAGCAATACTGTCATCCATGCTGCAACCAATCCATTCACGTTGGCCTTCCGTAAGAACAAGGAAATATCTGCTTTTTTGGATGTGCGGGAGAAGGCGCTGAAGGAAAGAACCAAATCAGAAACTCCAGTTAAAGTGGAAGAACAGGTCAGCCCAGTTGAAACCGTGTCTGATATACCACAAGTACAGGAACAGCCTCCAGGCAGCGAAGACGTTTCTGCCAGTGTCTCTTCTCCAGTGGTTGAATCAGTAGAGGAGGATGAGAAGCCGGAAAGCGCAGAGTCTGACTCTTCGAAAATCGAGAGTGCTGTTCAAACTGTTGAAGAAGTAGCGGCAAAAGTTTCTGAAGTTTCAGAAGAGAACGAGAAGCCAGAAATACAGGACCAGATTTCAAGCAGCGATGAGGTTTCTGAAGCAGTAGAGGAGGATGATAAGCCAGAAAGCACAGACTCTGACACTTTGAAAATTGAAGGTGCCGTTCAAATTGTTGAAGAAGAAGCAGCAAAAGTTTCAGAAGTTTCAGAGGAGGAAAAGAAGCCAGAAGTACAGGACCAGCTTTTAAGCAGTGAAGAGGTTTCTACCGATGTCTCTTTGACAAAGGCTGAAGCAGTAGAGGAGGATGACTCATCGAAAGTTGAAGGCGCAGTTCAAACAGTAGAGGAAGAAGCCGCAATAAGTTCAGAACCTGAAGAGGCTCCTTCAGCTGATGCAAAATCATACTCATCTGAGGAAATATCCAGTCAAGTTTCAGCTCCTGTAAGTCCTATCGATGAACAAGGTGTAGAGAGCAAGGTTGCTGATGCTACTCCTGTTGAAAATCAAGACAAGGAAACGAATCCTGATGAAAATGGTAGTATCGCTGGCTCTGGAGAACAAACTGATCTTCCTCCTCCCCTTGATACTGAAGGTGACTTGTTGAAATCAATATAAATTTCTAGACTAATTTTTCTTAGTTTTCTTATTGTTCGGAAAAAAAGTATTTGAAAATTTTAATCCATCAGGATCCACTGGTGTAGTCAAGATCAAAGTTGATAGTACTGTAAATGAAGTACAAACTGAAGCACCTGTCGCAGAGGCCGAAACTCCTTGCACATTGCAAATTGAAAATGAAAAAGTAGATCCTGTCCCCGAGGAGAGTGCCACTTCGAGCGACTTAAGTGGACAAAGCAACGGTGCTTCCCCCACAGGTAAATATACTCGTAACATTTTAAACTTCAGGGTGCTTTATATTGTAATTTCAATCGAAACTTTGGAGATTTTTTTTAACTCCATTTGTAGTTTCAAATGTGTTATCTTCTTAAAAGTTTGTATGGCTAAAATTCTGGTGTATCTGGACATAATCACCCTTTCGTCACAATATAAGCAGTCCTTTATTCTCACATTTTAAGATTAAATGGTTAACAGTTCATTCAATGATGATTCATATCTGAATTCCCGCTAATTATTTGCTTCAAACATTTGTATGGATTTCAGCAACTATATCACCAGCTCTGGTGAAGCAGCTCCGTGACGAAACAGGCGCGGGAATGATGGATTGCAAAAAAGCCTTGTCTGAATCGGGAGGCGACATTGTCAAAGCTCAGGAGTTCCTCAGGAAGAAAGGACTGGCCAGCGCAGAAAAGAAAGCCAGCCGAACCACAGCCGAAGGAAGAATAGGTTCTTACATTCATGACAGCAGGATCGGTGTCCTGGTAGAAGTCAACTGTGAGACAGATTTCGTCTCTCGAGGCGAAATCTTCAAGGAATTGGTTGATGATTTGGCTATGCAAGTGGCTGCCTGCCCTCAAGTGCAGTATCTTTCCACTGAAGACGTTCCCGAGGAGTTTGTGACCAAAGAAAAGGAAATCGAGATGCAGAAGGAAGATCTCGCGTCAAAACCCGAGCAGATTAGAGCAAAGATTGTGGAAGGTAGGATCATGAAAAGACTTGGTGAGCTGGCATTGTTGGAACAACCCTACATTAAGAATGACAAGCTTGTGATTAAGGACTGGGTGAAACAGACAATTGCAACTATCGGAGAGAATATAAAAGTGAGAAGGTTTGTTCGGTACAATCTAGGCGAGGGCCTGGAAAAGAAAAGTCAGGATTTCGCTGCTGAGGTGGCTGCCCAAACTTCTGCAAAACCAGTTGCAGCACCCGCAAAAGATGAGTCGGCTGCTGCTCCAAAAGAAGTCGAGGAAACATCTCAGAAGTAAGTGATCTCTTTATGTAGTGCCTTCATTTTTCCGTGATTATTTGTGTTAGAATATGTTAGTCATTTACTCGTTGTTTGAATCTGGCCTAATGCATCGCAACTTGTCCCCAAACGCCCATTTGCCCCTGAACTAACAAAAGTTACAAATTTGCCCCTGAACTAACAAAAGTTACAAATAATTTCTTGAACCGAACTTGCAAAAAGTTCACTAGTTTGCCCCCTCAAATGTCATATGTTAGCTTCTGGTTAGAGAGAAAAAAATAACATTTTTTAAAAGTCAAATCAACCATAAACTGACACGTGTCATTAAAGGGAAGGAAAATTAGTGCACTTTTTTTGCAAGTTTAGGGGGTTTTTGGAAATTTTGAAAGTTCAAGGGGCAAATGGGTGTTTAGGGACAAGTTCAGGGAGGTCCCGATGCATTCAGTCTTTAAATTTTTCCACAAATTTCACGTTTTCATCCACGTGTTAGCTTCTGACTGGAGAGAGAAAAAGAACATCTTTGAAAAGTCAAACAAACCATAAACTGACACGTGGCGTGAGGAGGGGGGACTAATGCACTTTTTTGCAAGTTTAGGGGTGTTTTGTAACTTTTGCAAGTTCAGGGGCAAATGGGCATTTAGGGATAAGTTAAGGGAGGTCCCAATGCATTCAGCCTAATTTTTCTACAAATTTTACATTCTAATCCACTCTTTTGCAGACCAGCAGCAGCGATTTCCGCAGCACTCGTGAAACAACTCAGAGAAGAAACAGGGGCCGGGATGATGGACTGCAAGAAAGCCTTATCCGAAACAGGCGGCGATCTCATCAAGGCGCAGGAATATCTCCGAAAGAAAGGCCTTTCAGCAGCAGACAAGAAATCCAGCCGGCTAGCAGCAGAAGGCAGAATCGGCTCCTACATCCACGATTCCCGCATCGGAGTCCTGATCGAAGTCAACTGCGAAACTGACTTTGTCGGCCGAAGTGAGAATTTCAAGGAACTAGTCGACGATCTAGCCATGCAAGTCGTGGCTAGCCCACAGGTGCAGTTCGTCGCCATCGAGGACATTCCGGAAAGCATTGTGAAACAGGAGAAAGAGCTCGAGATGCAGAGGGAGGACTTGTTGAACAAGCCGGAGCACATAAGGGAGAAGATCGTCGATGGCAGGATCTCGAAAAGACTCGGGGAGCTTGCTCTTTTAGAGCAGCCGTTCATAAAAAATGACGCCATTTTGGTGAAAGACCTTGTGAAGCAAACGGTTGCTGCTCTCGGAGAGAACATCAAAGTTCGGCGATTTATTCGGTTTACTCTTGGGGAATCCATGGTAGATGAAAAACCCGAGACTGAAGCATGAGAGGGTAAAACTGGAAATTGAAGCGCAAACTGAGTTTGTATGAGAAAGACGTGATTTTTTTCGTGTTCGTAGAAGCGGAGTAATCTTGTTTTCCCCGCAATTTTTGCAGCTTTGACCTGTGGTTATATTTTGCCAAAACACTTGAATGTTGTCATTTTGTAAGATGAAAAAAAAAACCTCGTAAATTATTTTTGAAAACAATAAAAGCCAAGTATCTTCAAGCGATTCTTTAGTTTCTTGTGTATGTTATGAGCACAAAGATGAAGACTGAAACATACTTGAAGTAAATATTTAGTGAATATACAGAAGCTCCTTCAGCCCATTCTCGCTTGATAAGTATTAAAGAACTATTGCATTGTAATGCATATTTTGAGCAAAGATTTTTCTAATAAAAACAGAAAATGTCTATAACTCTAATGTAATGTTTACATTCATTTGGAGTCAACTTCTCTTTCCCTGACTATTTTTCGGAACAAATCGCCAGAGGTCAACTGCGATATCCACCTCCTTTTTCTTATGAAATTTGTACATCTGGGGTACATCATATCGGAGCTGAAAACGAAAAGAGCATAAGAACGCAATCAAAAATCAAAATATTTTCGAAAAAAAATACTTCTTTACCGACTTGGCACACCTCAGATAAAACTTCAGCTGTAATAGCACCAAAGTCTCGCAGTGCTGCTCTTTTAACATGCTGCATGAAGTACATCACAAGAAAAAAGTGTCTCATATCATAAAACTTACATAAACATTTCTCGGCATGTTTTCGTAAAAATATTTTAAGTTGGAAACTTTTTTTATGGTTCAAGGAAGAACTGTTTCTGGCAAATTGCCCTTTTATTTTTGTTACATCTCAGAATAAAATTTCACCAAACTCAAATTTCATTTTCAATCAAAACTCCCACAAATAATTTGAAACTTTTTTTTAATGTTATTCTTGTTTCTTATAATCATGTTTCCTATGTTTCTAATTATGTGCTTCCAATATCAAAAATATTCAGGCAACCAATTTGACAGGAAACGAAAGCAAAACAGAATTCACACTTCAAAAGAAGCAAACCAAGAGAAAAAATAAAGTCAATGATTACTTGTAAGAACATAAAAAAAACTCACATCCCTTGTAGAGGTCTTGTGCAAAGAATAAACTGCATGAGAAGCAACCTGAACCCGAAAGATAAGGGGAACAATGCAATTAGAACACATAAAAACGTATTTCTACATCAAAAAGAAGATATCTGCAATAATATATATACCCGTAAAGCTACAGAGAGAAAATCCATGTCAGCGCCTTTTTTTCGGGTTCCAAATGGAGGATTCATCACAACTGTATCAACAATCCAACCTGAAAGAGTTGTCCAAATCATCAGATGCAGACATGGTATCAAAGTCAATACCCAGTAGACAAATTTAACCCTAAAATTTAACCAAAATACCTTCCTTAAACATCCGAAAAGAAAAACCCATTATCATATGTCAAGGATAAGAAACGAAATTCACACTCATTTCGTTACCTCTCAATTCTAAGTTCTTGATGTCACACTGAACAAAGTTTATGTCCAACTGCAGGTTCGATTATGTAACAAGCAAAAATATATCAGTTGCGTAGCTTTGAAGAAAAACCAACAACATATTATTTCGTATCTTGAAACCAAAGGCTCGGAGCTTGTGTTCTCTGAATAAAATCATAAGCATATAATGATTTACCAAAAGAAAAGAAAATATACCTCAAGTTCCTCTGCATTCGATAATGCTATTTCCAAAGATTCGGCGTCCACATCAATGCCAATAACCTGTCTATTGCAGATGTAATACAAAGTAGTAAGAGAAAGAAAGAAAGTTATTTAAAAATTCTGGCAAAAACACCCCTAAACTTTTATTAATTTCACAATAACCCCCTCATCAAATTTTCAACGCGATAGTATTAGCCCATAATTCGACACCCTATATATCTCATAGTTAGTGGTACTTATTAGCTTGCACGAGTCACAACTCTAAGGAAAAGCATACTTACTACAAATGGGTGTCATAACTACAATTGTAAACTATTCTAATTTTAGTCTCACACATACACACAATGCCACTCACTAGTTATTAGGTAGTATAAGTTATGTTGCACGGTTATAAAGTTCCATTTACTTCAGGGTAGCTCATAGGGCTTGTTTAGTTGGTGGAATGGAATAGAATAAAAAATGGATGCAAAAACATCAAATATGATATAGTTATTCCATGATTCCCAAGGTAATTAGGAAGAATCATTCCCTCCGACATATACATATTTTATTTTATTCTATTTCATTCTATGCTATTCCACCCAACAAACTAGCCAATGCAGTTATAAATTCAGTTCAGTAGTCTAAAACAGCGGCGCCTTTAGTATTTTTGTGATTAGCTCACAATAAAGTAAACATCAATCAACATTAAACAGCCAAACTAAGTATAAAATACAAAGAAACAAATAAGCAACTCACTCTGCACCTAAAAGAGCAGCAGCAGCACCTAAAGTGCCACATCCACAGCCAAAATCTGCAACTATCTTGTTGCTCACATCACCAAACGAATTCTCCGCCTGCTCAATCACAAACATTTCTAATTTTCAACAAAATCATAAAAAAAATTTGATATATCAAAAAGAAGCATACAGTGTAAAGCATTCGAGAGGCAATGTGCGGTCCAGTTGGATACTGCTCTAATTCCACCTGAGAAAACGTAAATTATCAGCAGTTGATACGAATTAGAGCTCGAGAGAAGAGAAGAGGAGAAGAGAGGGGACCTTTGGGTTGTAGAACTGTTCAAGATCACCTAAATAGCTTTCTAATTGCTTCAGCTTCATCTTTTCTTTTTGCCCCGGAAAGCAAGAATGAGCAGAGATTCCAACTTTTTAGGTGTAAACGTGATGGAATTTCTTTCTTATCAACCCTAATTTAGTTAAAGTTGAATTACATTTTTGGAACGGTTATGGATTTGGTGTATATACTGGAATTTCTTTTATTTCAATTTAAATTTCTTTTTTGCTGGATTCCTTATATTATCTTGCATTGGGTTTTCCTTCTATTGGGCCCAAACCAAAATGTGAACATCTTCACTTTTCTTATTAGGTAATTGTTGTTGTGTTTGCTCCAAAACTGTTTTTCGTGGTCTTAAAACCATTTTTCACATGTGTTTCAAAAATTAAATTCTCATATCTGTTTTGTGATTCTGAAAAGCTCGGTTGAAAAGAAATATATCATTTCACTTTTAAGATTGAAATTGTAAATTTCATTTAAAAAGGAACTGAATTAATTTCAAATATGGATTTGGGAAACTATGTGAACAATAAGCCTACTTATTTGAATCAAAATATCCTAATTTTAGGTTACAAAAATTCATATTTTTAAAATTTTTTTTTTAATTCTCTTATATATTACTTGCACTATTGTTTAAATTTTCCGCATAATGAATTTTAATTGCTTCTAAAATTATCAGCATGCCCTCGTATTTTTACATTCACCATTTTCCTTTTCTTTTCGATTTTACATGTTCTTCTATAGCTATATAGCCCAATGTACATTTTCCTTTTAATATATGTTCATGTCCCGTGCAACATTTGAATATGTTAAGATGATTCATTAAAAGCACAAACAACAATGCCTTGAAGATTTTATTTTTGTTGTTATAATATTTTTCTAAGCATTAGTAGGAGCATAAACATCTTAAAGATTGAGCGGTTTGTGTTATGCCATGGGAAACCGACATCATGCAAACAAAGCATTCACGAAACACTGCATCATTTTCATCAATATATAAATGATATTACAAGATTTGGATGAGAAGGCAAGACTACGTAGGGATGTGCTAAGACTTGCCCACGAAGTGACGAAATCTAGGTGGAGGGATCCGAGAAATGAAACTATCGGTACACAATGTCCTAATACAACATCAACAACAACTGAAACATAAATAAGCAAACAAACAAGGATCCGATCCATCCCTTACTACTCCTACTTGTAACCTTTGCACTTCTCCGTTGCTCTTGGAGCTGCAACTCGGAAAACATTGTACAATGAGATAAAAAAAAACCTGAAAGTAACACCAAATCCAAATAGAAACGAGTTTCTAAATTCCGAGAAACAAGTTTTCAATTTTTTTAAAAAGTAATAGGGAAGTTCATCCAGTTTTTTGAAACTATTCTGAAACACGGAAACTCTTCAAAATCAAACTATCGACGCTGCCTCCGAACTTTTCATGATCCTCAGCCTCCTGCAACTATCAGTGAACATCCTGAAACAAAATTCCCGCGTCAAACGATGAACCAAACAATTCTGACTGGGGAAGTAAGTACTGAGAAAATATTTTGCCGGTCCAATTCAGCCCAACTCATGATCACTCGACTCGGTTCTACGAGGACCGAGTTTGTCAAGTAAACTAATAAAGGCATAGTAATAGGGCCGAAAAGGTCATTTTACAAGGACCAATTTCCACACAAAAAAATTTTTTTTTACGTGACTTACTTCCAAGGAACATCACCAACAAGCATCCAGTCACCGTCTTTGTCTTCGTAAGTGAGTACATATTCAGAGCCATGCAACAGATCTGTTAATCGGAATGCGGCATTGCCACGTCAGCACGCGCACAAGTTTATTAGTGATGAACAATGAAACTAAGGAATGGTTTTTACCTATGGTAAATCCGCCGAATATCTTTCCCAGCGCTGAAGAGAGTTGGGTATAGTTTCCATAGGTTTTAAGGTCAACTTTTCGGAGATAAGGAGCGCCATCCATGCTGACTTTGACGTACAGACATTCCGATCCTAACTTAGCTTCTGCATTTTCGTCGTCTTTTGGAGAGTTTGACGAAGCCATTGTGTTCTTTCTGAAGGAGCGAACCGGTGGCCACCCTACAACTTGTGCCCTGTCACAAATAAACACAACAAAAAAAAAAAGCTACTTTGGATAACTAGTGCTCATTTATGTCAATCGAGGAATCCACAAAAATATAACTATTAATTACATACTTCAGTTTCTACTATGAGAAGGCTGAGTATTATATAACTAGTGCTCATTTATGTCAATAGAGGAATCCACAAATAGGGTGAACTTTAAAATTATTTGAGAATTTGATCATAATTGCATGGAGAGATCAAGGAAATAAGATCATGAGAGCCACACAACATTGAAAACTCAGGCATGAGAACAAATAACTAAAATCTGATAAGAAAGATCAGTTTTTAATTGAATTTTAAAATAGTGAACGCTAATCCTAATTTCAAATGAAAAGAAAAACAATTTCTTTTCAAAAGTATTTCTCCTCATGTACTACAGTACATCTATGCATCATCAAATTACTAAATCGTCACAGCTTATAATTTTTTTTGCTTTTCAAATCATCTGTTCACCAAAAACAAACACACCCAAAAGCCCATAAACTGCTCGTAAGTTAGATAATTACAAACAAATTTCGAAAATTGCAATGGGTTGAATTTTTATTTTTCATTCAACAAATTTATTTGATAGGATCAAATTCTCGACATACAAGTCTAAGTTACTCTTATATCGTGTTAACGAGCCAATTGACCCGAACCAAAAGTTGAAACTAATATGTAAGCTCGGTCGTAACCTCCAAGTATAAGAGGCTTGATACCAAAAGCTTAAAATGAAACCGTGGATTTTTTATTATTACTAATAATAGTCAAACAAGCCATGAACATGAATACCCAAACCACATAGAACCATAAAAAAAACTTACTTTTTTTAAATGATTTTTTTTTGTTCTAAAATAATAGAAAAACTTACTTAGAAGCAGAAGCAACACTGTGGCCGTTATTATTAACAGCAGCTACTTGATTCTTCTTTTCTTGAGAAATTGGCTTCGGAGAACCCGGCAACACATCTTTGACACCAGAATCGGGTCTTGACCCGTTAACCACTTTCCCGGAATTAGCAGCAATTGGGCTAGGAATCTGAGATCCAGCACCATTAGAGAAAACCCAGTTGCCATAATTTGCAACAGAGAAACCCCTTTTAGCGCCTGACACAAAGCTCCTGTTATTGCTGCTACTGCTCTCATTTTCTCTCTCGGGTGACTCGGACCCGGGTAGCCCGAGTCTCAACTCGGTTGCTTTCAAGTTAAGACCACCACAGGCAACGGTTTTACCGGAGTTTTCCATTGAACAAAGCTCAAACTTCGAAAACAAAAAATCGTGAAATGCAAAAGAAACTGTCAAATGAGATTTACTTAATATATGAAACAATGATCTTCTTTCTCTGTTTGTTTACTTTGTAGAATTGTCGCTAAAGGACTTTGGCTGTTGTAAATTGTAAAGTTGGAATAAAAAATTGGAACTTTTTGGTGGTTTATTTGTACTTTCAATTAATAGAGAGGATAATCTTTGGTTTAGTGGAGTATTTGATTGCTTTTTGTGTTGGCGACCAACCCGACAGGTCACATAAAGTCTCCCACCAAACTTTCCTATATTACCCTTTTCGAATTATCAACTTTTGGCTTTTATAAGTTTTTGTCAGTGCTGTTACCTGTTCATTGGTCCCCAGGCAATGACCGGCTTAAACACTCGTTTTTCTACTAAACTTTATCTCAATCTAAGCTCGTTGAATGTCAAATATTTTGTGAGTCGAGCATGATTTTTGTATAAATATTGGAACATGACAGATAAATAATAGTTTAATTTATTATATACATATAATCATTATATCATTATTCTAAATTTTAGATTTTATTCTATTTTAATTTTAAACTTAGCTATAATAAAGACTATTATGTATTAAAACACTAAAAAAATGTAAATATAGGTAATACTTAGATATATTTGTTTATACATTTGCATATATTTTTATTCGTAAAAAATTATTATGGGCCCAGATTACGAATTCGTAAACCCGGACTGGGTTCAGCCCGAACCCAACATTTTAAAGTGTAAATTGGGACAAGCCCGGGTCGAGCCCGTCTGACGAACATGTCTAGTTGTTACTACATATTATAAATATGTATATTTATTTTTAAATTATATTTTTAATAAAATTAATAAACAAAAATCCATAATTAAATATGGTTAAACCTATTGTACAATGTACGAGTAATCTCTCCCTTTAGTGTTTGATACAATTATGATAACATTGTTTAAATATCTTATTCTTTTCACATGAATCACCTTGAACTAAAAATGATCACAAGCAACACGAAATTGCTTTATAATAAGAACTCTAATTATATGATGTTATAAATTATTTTAGCTTATAATTATAACTCTTCTTAATATATATGATAAGAAAAAAATTGGTCATTTGTAATTTATGTGAATATCACGGTGATCGATCTATTTGATGATAGTTTAAATACCAATTTTGTTTTGTCAGCCTTAAAATAAAATCAAGAAAAGAAACTCTAAACATGTATAATTAAGTTAGATTTGATGTCTTGCTATTGATGAAACTGAACATAACGAAATTCAATGCAAATTTATAATTATTCAAAACCTCTTCATTGTCTCAAATTCGGAGTGCTAGCAACATTACATGTACAAATAAGAGCAAAATTTGCATAAAAAGAAGCACCGTTAATGACAAATATTTATTTAATACTGTTCCAGATAAAAACAAACTATAAAAAAATGGTTCAGTGAGTGGATCAAATCTTAAAGAAAGTGTAAGTGGGAATCATATAAAATCACATCAAATAATTGAAGAAATAATAAAAGTTTGAGTCTTCAAAATAGAGCATCTCTTGGTCCCCATGTTAAATTTTTGATTCAACACTCACTTACTTTAATTTCTAAAGAGCATCAATAAGAACTCATGGACTGTTGATTGGTTTTTTTGTTTTGTTTTTATCTGAACATATTATATTGTCACTCATTCTGCAAATCTAAAAATAAAGAGAAAAAATTCACCTATACTCAAGAGTTATTCCAAAGAATGACATCCACCTAACAACAAGTAGACGCTACAACTAGGGTTATTAACGATAATTGTCTATAAGAATTCTCAGATTTTTTTCAATGGCATTTTTTTCATTATTTTATATTTCATTTTACTAACTTTACTTCACGAAAAATTCATTAATCATCAAAAATTACATTCAGGAGGGAAATATAACAATGTCCCTCGCCTCTATTTAGCGAAAAGCCAGCAATTTGAGCAAAATTATGAACTAGTTGATTAATAATTCGGTTAAGATGAACAAAAATAACAATCCTCTATTCAATATTTGGTTAAATGATTCATTACGATAAAAGTTAGATTTCACCCCAACTTGTAAAAAATTTAGATACTCCCTCAACTTGTCAAAAGCAAATCACTTAACATCTCTCAACAGCACGTGTTAAAATTTGATTGGTTTAACTTTTCAAATATGTAATTTTCTAATTTTTCCTCTTCCAACTAGAAGTTGACATTTACATTATGAGAACTAAAGTGGTGCATTTTTACTAACTCCAAGAGGTTGATCGAAATTTTTGAATGTTCATTGCATCGTCTGACTTCAATATTGATCAAATGCATCATTACGCTTCTTAATTTGACAATAAAATTCAGATTTCACCCCAATTTGTAAAAGGTTCAGATACTCCCTTAACTTGGTAAAAGCGAAGCACTTAACCCCCCTCAACAACACGTGTCGAAATCTTATTGGTTTGACAATTTTTTGATTTTTTTTTCCTCTAATCAAAAGTTGACACGTGACATTAGGATGGACAAAGTGATTATGTATGTTTACCAACTGCAGGAAGTTGATTAAAACTTTTGAAAGTTCATTACATCATCTGACTTTAATATTGACTAAATGCATCATTACGCCCCTTAACTTGATAATAAAAGTCGGATTTCACCCCAACTTCCAAATGGTTCTGATACCCCCTCAACTTGGCAAAAGTGAATCATTTAACCCTCTCAACAGCACGTGTCAAAATCTGATTGATTTGATTTTTCAAAGATGCAATTTTTTTTATTTTCTTCCTCTAGCCAAAAGTTGACATGTGATTTTAGGAAGGTAAAAGTGGTGCATTTTTACTAATTTCGGAAAGTTGATTGACCATGAATTTGGCCTTCAAATGTTTCAAAAGAATTTCACTAAAACATTGTGGTAATTTTGAATGCCCTAAGTGTGAAAAGGAATTTAACATAGTGGATTTTGATGGATTGAAAAGAATACTAAAAGACCCCATTCAACTCAATGAGTGCCATCAATTATTTACGCATCACTTTCACTTCATAGTACACGTTACACCTCATTAATTTACAATATCAATCCACTCTCATAACTATAATCCAAATTAACAAACAAAACTTATAAACGGCTAATAATAGAAACCTTTCAATACATGTCAGTTAAATAGATTTCTTAGTATGTGTAAAATAATGAGATAAATTTATTTTTACTTAATCAAATTTTAAGTGCTCACAACCTGATATTAAGGCTCATCAAAGTTCAAATAGCACACATTGGCCCAGTAAAGAGGGGCTCCTCAGCAAACTATGATTTAACAAAAGAGCGCGTCCTTTACCAAGAGGCATGTTAACAACGCTGAAACGTGGATGAGTTGAAACCCCCTCAGCGCCCATGGTTCAACTAAGGCTGAGGCCTCAGGGCTGCATTACTCCTTCAGCAAAACCCTCTGCGTCTGCGCTCAAGCACCTTCAGTGCGACCCTGGCCGATTCAGCGCACTCCTTATCTCTTCACTGGCGCATTAAATGCAAACCTGACTGGCAGAGGGGAAACATTTAATGCTCCGACGGCGGAAAAGACCCCCAAGCAGCTTGCCACTTGCACACAGCTCGCAGGCGGGTCCCGCAGGCCATCATTATACAACTTCCTGTAAATAGCAAGGCAATCTCCTATTTTCAATGTAACTTCTATTTTGAGAATATACTCATATCACATCTCCCAAATCGTTAACTTTAACATCGGAAGGTTTTTGCCAGAAACACTTCTAACCAGAGATTTGTTTTGTAAGATTCAAGGACATTGAAGATCGTGAATTTCACTCGACGGATATCTCAACCTATTAAAAATATGGATTAGAAAAGTAATTTATAATTAACATAAGTTGCCAATAAATCATGTGTTCGCAAATTTGAAAGACTTTTTGAAACAAATTACAAAATAATTAAACGCCAAAATGTATAATTTGTTTCCCATGAGTACTTTTTTCATTTTGTCTCGAAAAACGTCTAATCGAATATTAAACACAATTGCTGGCTAAACAGAAGTATATTTTGTGATAATGAAATGACATGAGTTGATAGCACTAGACTCTTTTCAGTTTTCAAGTGACTGGAAAGGCCTGAATTGAAGTTAGCAAAATAATCCAAATCACAACGTAAAATCTCTGTTAAAATTGGAATCGATGAAACCAATGACCGAAAAAGTTAAGAAACGAACTCTGAAGATCTTTCGTGTATCAATTCGCCCCAAATTTCAGCAAATGTGCATGAAAATTAATGTGCATGAAAAAACAGATACAGTTTATGTAAAAAGCCATATCCACCACATGTCCAAAACTACTTACCAGTAAGGGTACTTTAACAACTGTAACAATTTAACATCAAAATAAGTTCTGGCCCTTGTATGCTTGAAAAGGAAAAACAAAAATAAATATTGCACGTTATGAAACATAAGGAATACCAAGAGCTCCATCGCTAAACAAAGAAAGTTGGAGATTAATGATGAATTTTGTGATTATTCAATATGCGGGAAAATGGATTGTGATATTTTCTAAGTTTCCCAGCCAATTGATCATCAACTTGCAGAGTTTATGCCAGCTAAGCAAAGATGTTGACAATTAGTTAGATGAGGATAGTCTTCATCTTGTAGTGTGTGACTTGAGAAGAATTTAATCAGACCCGGTCCTGACAAATTGTGAATCCTAATCAAAATAATATAGAGATTAATAAAATGGACCCTTGGTAAAAAATTATAATAAAAGTTAACTTTTTTTCCGTGGAAATCAAAATTTGATCTCATGACCTCTAACTTCTATAAAAAATTACCTACCATTTCATTTACTAATAATTATTGTTTACTTTTATCTTTTTAACATTAACTACTAAAATTATAAAAAAAAACATTATTTTTGGGGCCCCTTCCGACCTGGGCTGTGGCAGTCGTTGCCCACCCCAGGCCGGCCTTGAATTCAACATTCCCTCCTCAAGATGAACTTTGCTTGTAATATCAACTAATCCCATTCTACTTAGGTAAGTTGACATGCTTCTTAGACTTCCAGCTTTTGTGAGGAATTCTACAAGTTGTGCCATAGTGTGGACATATGTAAGGAGTTTGAATGAAGCCATGTAACTGTAATACATTTTCTAAAGCATAATTCAAACCAAAAGTGTCAATTCCTTATAAGTATCTTAACACGTGTAACCCTGCATAAAATTGGTGATTACATGGTTTCTGCATGAATTGACTTAATTGTTGTGTACAATAAGACAAATCAGACCTAGTGAATTTAAGACACATCACTCTTCCTACTAGTCTTCAATACTTATCTAGCTCAACTAGTGGTGTTCCATCTTCATACAGTTTATCCCATGGTTTATTGGACTTGTAGCAACTTTATAGTCTTCCAAACCAGCATCCTTCAAGAGATCAATGATATAGTTTGTTTTGTGATAAAAGAGTGTCAATTTGTGTTTGTGACATCTCAATGCCTAAGAAATATCCTTCTATGACAAGGTCCTTTATGGTGAACAAATTATGGAGGAACCTTTTAACGTCAACAATTAGAATTTCATTTGATCTCATTAAAAGTATGTCATTCATATGGAAAAACAGCTATGAAATTACTAGATTAGCAATCTCTCTTGATGAGCAAACGATATTCATTCTTGGACGTTACAAACCAAAAATCAAGCAATTTTGAAGTTACTTTCTTTATGTCATTGCCTCCTTGCTATTTTGAGGCCATAAAGAGATTTTATAAGCTTGCACACTTGTCCAGGCATAGCTTAGGTGGTAGCTTGTAAATTTCCTTATCAACATATAACCATGCAAATATGTATGGTTGATCTCAATTTGGTAAATAGTCCATCTTCTCTCTGCTCCAATAACAAACATAAGCCTTATTGTCACTATTTTTGCCACATGACTGAAATTGTCAAAAAAATTCCACTCCATAAACTTGATTAAACCCTTTTACCACAAGTCTTGCCTTGTACCTCTCTATCTCTTCATTAGACTTGTATTTCACTCTATACACCCATTTAGGCTCTGTTCTTTTTAATTGAAACTGAACATGCTGAAACTGAACTAAAACTGAACATACTGAAACTGAGCTGAAACTTATTATTCTGAAATTGAAAATACTGAAACTTAATTGAGTAATTATTATTTATATCTATAATAACAACATAACCTTTTAACTATATAATATTATACTTTTGTTTCATTAATTTTATTATGATATTTTGTTGGATCCTTAACTTTTGTAGTATTAACAAAAACCATACTTTGTAATATTATTTTAGAATAAATGTAGTTTAATTAAAAATACTACAAAATGAAAAAAATAATTAAGTTAGTAGTGCGGAATTCTAGTGTACAACAACTTTGGAAGATGAACCAAAATAATAGCTAACATGTCAATGATGATAGTGAAAATGACGACATAGACGAAGATTGAATTAGAAAAATTAACCTTATCATGAATTATAATATTGCAATATTTCTCAATTATATTGTTAGTAGTGCAAATTCTATTGTACAACAAATTTGGGAGATGAACCAAAGCAATATCCAACATGTCGATTAGGATAGTGAAAATGAAAGCATGAACGTAGATAGAATTAGAAAAATTAACCTAACTGTGAATTATAATATTATAATATTTCTCAATTATATTGTAATAGGTATGTTTTTTAATACTTTATAAATTAATTATTTTGTGTATGTATTTGTTAATAAATAAAGTTATTCGTTATTAACGACAATAAAAAATCAAATTTTTACATATTATTAATAATATTCTTAAATAATTTTTATTACTTACTATTTATTTTATTTATGATTAATATTTTGTTTTATTTTCTCATTCTAATAATATTATA
>CATIWQ010793539.1:0-11770 GCA_949673415.1 Euphorbia schlechtendalii
GCAATCCAAATTCGAAAACTCAATCTCGATCCAGATAGGAAAACTCATATCGTGATCCAAAATCTAGAAAAAAGGGAGAAACAATATGAAAAAGAATTGGAATTAACAAATTGAAAACTCACATGGGAAGAACAGACTTGATGAAATAAAAATCTGATGAAAATAGCGATCGAACTGATGAAATGAAATAAGATGAAAACGTCACAAATCATGATTCAAAGAGAGAACATGAAAAAGAAGAAGAAGAAGCCGCATACAGAGAGATGGAGAGATGAAAAGAGCAAAAATAAAGAAAAAACATAGACAAAGAAGAGGAAGAAGAAAAGACATAGAGAGGAAGAAGAACAAACGTTTTTTATGGGAAAAGATAAAAGTTAGTTATAACAAAAATTTAAACTTAATTAATGGTAAAAATAAAAATATTATTCCATTATTGTAACAGAAAAAATATTTTATCTAAAAAGGATACATGCTTTAATTTCTCTTATAAAAAAAGCTGTTGAATTACCAAAAACCGGGGTTATAATTTTAAAAAAAACATGTGGGGGAGATAAAGATGTGACCAGACATAAGCTAAAACAAAAGTCCAGTTTGGCCCATTTCACTAAGCAATACGAATTATTGTTGGGCCATATCTTCCCTCCTTTTATTTCCCCGTTCACCATCACTTTGATTTTTTTTAACATGGATTTTTAATTTTTTAAGAATTTGATATTTGAATTTAGGTATTCTCACCTTCTTGCTTGCTTCATTTTTGGAAGAGGTGTGATTACTGGACCAAAATTTAGTAGTTCTCTCACTTTAATTTGATTGTCCTTTATTAATTATGTTAATTGTAGTCGTCAATTAGTGGCGAAGCCATGGGATAAAAACAATTTCATAAACAAACTAAGTAACGAGCTAGTTGTTTCGCATTTCATAAACAAACTAAGTAATGAGCTCTACTTGTTTCGCAATCCACTTCAGAAAATTGAAAGTTTACATATTTGATTAATTATTTACTATTCTTTAATCAAAGACTGTGATCATTGAATTTCTATCTTTCTGTTTATTATTAGTATTAGTGTATTACTATTATTATCCTTCAAAGTTAAAAGGAAGAATGGCAGTGTAAAAAGGATGACACATAAAAATGTTGAAACTTGAAAGTGTCATTTTTTTTAATTCAACCTGGACATAACTTATTCAATTTATCCAAAAATTGACCTTGACTTGAATTTTTCTTTTCTTTTTTATAGAACTTTACTTAGATTTGTTGCTTGTCCAATTATCTACTTTTAACATAACTACGCAAGGAATTATTGTTTCGTTGCATAAAAAATTAACGTTAAAGCTACACTTACGAGTTCTGGTATGAAACATTCTTTTAGATTTTTCGACATTTAATTACATTATAAACATATATCCATGATTTTTAACTGAAAAGTAGGGAAAATATTTTTTCTTAAGATATGGTCCATTCTCTGAAATACTATATTCAATGTTGGCTTTTTTAATTTATTTTCTTGATCTCCAATTTTCTTCAAACTTTGAACGTAGAAAAATATTCTGTCTACCATATCTCGGTTTCCTGTCCTCACCAAGATTTACCTAACATCAATCCAGTTATCGAAAAGAAATATATAATTGCAATAAAATTAATGACAGCAATTGTCAGTAATAATAATAATAATAATAATAATAATAATAATAATAATAATAAAAGCCCAATTATTTATAAAAAAATAAACGCGGTCAGTTTTGACATTGTATATCACAAAGAAGAATTCTTCTAACAAAGACAATGAAGCAAGGAGCCAAACAATATTTTAGTATTTTTTAAATTTTTTTACATCAAACAATAATTGTACATAATTTGTTAAGACTAATAAACAATTTTATTTCAATATTTTTTTGAAAAATTTTATTTCAATATCAAAAGTAAACAATATTGGTAACAGGAAAAAAGTTATCAATTCAATACAGTTAAAATTATAAATAAAAAAAAATTATGTGTGCGTTTAATGACTAATCTATTCATCCGACATATTTGTCCACTTACCTAAACCACTCACACATTTAATTTCATAAGTAAAAGTTTAATGATAAAATTACAGCAACCAATCCATTTAACTAAACATTAAGCTTAGTTCTTAATCATTTTGTTTAGGGAGTGGAAGCCTCCTTTTGTCGACGTATCTTTTCCCAAAAACATAATAATTGGTGTATTAAAGACTAAGGAGTGATTTTCTATACCTAAATATGATTAATATTATATTATTTTAATAAAGAAAATTAGAACACATTAAGCTCCATTTTTTAAGCATATGATGGTGGTGACTAGCCAAGTCAAAATTGCCTATATAATACTTTCACACCCACTTAATTAGCCATTGCTTAATATTTTTATAGTAGTAATCAAGTTTGTTGTATGTATTTCTAGTGTTTTAAAGTCAAACTTACGGTGTTTTACATCACCGTGTTTTTTAAATTATATTAACGTATAATATATTGTTAACTCAAAATCAACTTAACACTAAGCATTAAAGTTGAATGATAAAGAACTTATAAGCTGTAAGAACATTAACTCCATAAAAATGACATGTACAGACTAGTGATCGTTTAGTCAAGATTTATATGGATCTTTCTTTAATGCTTGGAAACTGTCCAACAAAACAAACTTTAAACTTACGAGTTGCTTGCATACTAAAATAAAGACCAACATATATAGTCAGAAAAGTGTTTATAAATTAAAAGACATAATAATATAAATTTATTAGCTTATAAACAATGAAACATATTATCTACAAATATATGAAAAAATTATTAGTAATTATGGAGTAAACACTAAAAAACTGTTTATAGTCAATAGCTATATAATATGATAATGCGAAATTAATCGAAGTGAATGCTTTTTAATTCAGTTTCATTATCATATAACGTATAGAATATTTATTCAAATTGATATTTCTTTACTAGCGGCCATAGTGCAAATACTATCTCTTCTTCATTTCAAAATAATTTGGTGAATATTAATTCTGTACATGATGAATTCAATGACGATAAAAAAAAATACTCCCTCCGTCTACTAAATATTATCGTTTTACCTAATTCACAGTTTTTAAAATAACAACTAACCAAATGAGATGATTTACTAGTTTACCCTTTCATAAATGTTTTATTCAATTTTAAAGACTATTAATTTGTTCAATAAAAACAATTTGACCTATAGTCTTCTCATGTTATTGGAGATTAGAATATAATTATCTTGGAAGTTGAACAAATTAATAGGGGTAGGAATGAAAAACTTGAAAAAAAAACATCTTGGAAATACAAAATGACAATAAAAAAGAGACAACGAAATCCCTCTAAAACGACAATATTTAGTAGGGAGGGAGTGATTATTTGTACTTAATTTTCATTGGAAAAGAGGATCATGATTTTTAGTGAATTTTTTCTTTTATTTCTTTATACTACTTACAAGAGGTCTGGCATGCCTTTAGGTGTTAAAGTTATTAACACAAAAATATAAAATATATGTGATGTAAAATATATTATTGTTCAAGCTTAAATAATACAAGTTCATGTTTCTCTTTTAAGTATGTTTTTCAATTGAGTGTTTTTAGTGGGTCTAATGGAGCCGGTTTAAATATAGTTGCTCCAAATTGATACTTTAGAGACCTTATCCGTGGTAGCGAGCTTGGAGATTCGCTAATAGTTCATGCTCAGTTCGTTCAAAACTCGATAAACTTCGAGTTGATAGAGCTCAACTCGAATTCCAGACAGACTCAGGACATTACTAAATCAAGTTAAGTTTTTTAAACTTTAACTTGATAACTTACAAGCAGGTTCACACAAGATTATAATCTATATTCAAATTTTAATTTGTTTATATTTGTTAATAGTTATATAAGAGTTTTATTGACAAAAATACTTATAAAATATTTTTTATTTCACTCAGTGATTGTGATAAAGTTTACGTAGAATCCAATTAAGCACGTGAATAATAGTTCAAACTCGTAAACTCACAAATTTGAGCTAAACACGTCACGAGCCAAAAACAAAGCTCGACGATCTTCGAATAGAGCAAAATTCGACCTCTATCGTTTTCAAGTCAAGTCAAAGTTTAGATATGTTCCAAGTTTAGTATGCTCCATTTTCTCTAAAAATTTTAATTATAATTAGAGACATTAAATTCAGATTTAGTGAGTATCAAAATTAGAACTCTCCCAAATATAGTAATAATGTAATTGGGCATTAAAGTATTTAACCGTTAAAGTATTAACTAAAGGAAATAAAATGAGGAGGGAATAAAAAATTGGAAGTCCGAGAGAGCAGAAAAATGAAAAAAAAACAGTTACCAGAACACAGCTAGGTGTGTTTTGTAATGTTGGCCCTAAAATAAGGGGTAACTGGCTATTGTTGACTTTTGTAAATTTGTTACACTTTCTCACAAGAAAATTCAAACAGTTCCTCAAATCAATCCAACAGTGACGTTCGTGTTGTTGTTCTCTCTCTCCCATTATCCTTATGTTTACTTCACTTCTCAACTTTTTGTGCTTATTTTAGGGACTCAAATTTAAATTGAAGTGTATGAATTTTATGATTTCGGTTTCTATATTTCATCGTTATTCTCACCTGCATTTATTTTTTTATTAAAATAATGTTACATCTTGAATTGTTTACATCCTATTATAGTTCGAATTATGAGATCGTTCTAAGAGTATCTATTGATTGAGTGATATGTAAATTTACAAAATGAAATTGATATACGATCTTCAAGGCTTTTTCTTTGGCATTGGACTAGAGATACTTATTCTAACCCATAACCTTTACGGCAAAAAAATGTTAGTCTTGGGAGGTGGAGATATTGATAAATTTTGTACCATTATGTATGAAATAGAATTGTATTTAATTGAATTAAATAAAGTATAAGAGAATATGATCGAGTTGTGATATTCTCTGACTTGGTCGCTTCACAAGGTTCTTGACATCACATTCTAACGAATTATCCAATCATTAAGTCGTTGCAACTGGTTTTGCATATACTTGTCGCGCAAAGACAAACCAAGATTTCAAAATTACATATTTTTTAATATCAAACTTGGTTTTGTTTATACAAAAACATATTAGTTTCTTCATTCTTCGAATACATTGATTTTATGATGAATACTGAATCTATGATCTTGGAGTTCACAGGTTTGAATTCATATTCGAATGAAGATTTTTCATTGTATTAATGTATATAAGATAAATAAGGCAAACAAAAATTTTAAATAACTTTTTTCGCAATTTTCTTATTATATGTAATATATTATAAAAAAAACTACAAATAGCATAAAACATTGTTGAATCCATCAATGCTTGCTTGCTCATACTTTATCAACTAAACCGCACCAAAACTTTCAATTTAACCTTTTCTTTTGTAATTTTAAAATGTTGGAGTGATTTAGCTGGCTCTTAATGGTAAACCTCTCACAAGTCACACGCATCCACTTTTTTTTATATAAACAAAAAATTACAGTAATTAACAAAGTACCCCCATTTTATAAAATCTTTTCATATAAGTCCAGAATTAGACAGATAACTATCAAAGACAACGAATGTCCTGATATATTTTACAATTAAGTTCCAAAGAAGTCACAATCTTGGAACCTCCTCAAAGTTCATAGTAACAAAGTAAAGCCACGAAATTCAGGGGAAAGAAAAATAAATAATCATTAAAAAACATAAAGGAACCAAACCACTATTTACATTATTTTTATTTATAGTTTAATTTATGATGAAATTATACAATCCCACTAACAAATTAATAATTCGATTAAAGGCGATATTAAGTTGTCATCTTACTGTTCGCAAATTTTTTCTTAAATACGGGATGGCATGTGATAAAAATATAAACGAAATACAATTTTAGACAATAGTATAAATCAAAATCTTGACTAAATCATCTACAGGTTTATCTTTCTTTATCACGTTGCAAACCCACAGCAGCAAAAAGCCAAATCTTACGTCACTGTCAACAATATATTTAAATTTCACAAAAAGCAAGAAAACCCCCCTTCCATAAGAATCCCATTTCCATTCAAGTCCATCCACATATAAAGTTGTCCATTTATAACACTTTTATTGTATCTATCTTTTCACTTATGAATATAAATTTTGCACAATTCAATTCCTCTGAAACCCCTATTATACCCTTAATTTAGTGGTCCAAACTATATATAGAATACAGATCTTTGTTTCTTTCATGTTTTTATATTAATTATCCCCTTAATTAGAAAGATAATACGAATGAACTCTACAAACAAAAAGTGGGTATCCATAAATTCAAAGATGAATTGAAGAATTGGGTATATTCCACATTCCAATGTAAATATACAAATAATAATAAGAAAAATATTTAGATTGTTTAATTTGTTTGTTGTTCATCTTCAATTGTCGTTGTTTATTACGAATTAATTTTTTATTTTCGAATTTTATAAACTTGTTGGAAGAAAGTATATCTCTACAGGGCAAAAGCTGAATCATTTACAAAATAAGGACAAGATATTTCCTTCTACAGCCAAAATCCACTGACTTTTGTTCCTTTCACTATCATATCGTTTCAAACTCTACTAAAACACCATTACCTTAATTAATCAACAATAGTTAGAAAACAAAATAAAACTTGTTTAGTAAATAAACCTTGTGTCAACCTCTACTACTTTAGATTCTTCTATTTTTCAATACAAAATATATTTTTTCAATATTTAATTCTCACTGTTAAACTTCCCTAGGATCAACAAAAATGGAAATTTCAGGAGGTGATTTTGTCCAGTCACCTACAGACCCGTCACTATAGTCTTCCCCTAGCCTTTTGATGCACCACAAGTCCTCAGCGCAGGATAGCCTTTTCCAGTGCGGAATTCCTAACTTAAGCGGTTCGCGACTTGACACCTCTGTAGCCACCACTCCACACCCACGCTCTTTGGCCAGGTTATGCGCGTGGGCACACAATGCCTTTACCATGTTAACCGCGCGTGGGCCTTCACCTCCTAAACCGTACAAAAAATGCACCCCGAATGGCCTGAATACCTCAGGCACCGAAGGCAGTCTCAAAAACGGCAATGCCTTGTCAATAATCCTCGTCGTTTTAGCGAAAGTGCGTTTCATGATCGATGCGCCGCGTACCTCAAGTCTAAACACATCGTTACAGTTCCAGACACTGAGTACGGCCCAAGACTGAGGCGGGTCGGACATGAACTTTTCGAGCCCGGGCCATGAACCCGACCCATAATAGCCACGTGGAACGGCCAAGAAGGTGCCTAAAGTGAGTTTGTTATTAAGGACCGAGTCAATGTCCCGAGGGAAGAACTCGGTGGTGGCGAACCGGCGGCGGTAGAGCATTTCAGCCTCGTGCGGTGGGAGCTTGAAAACGGCGACTCGTTTGGAAACGGGGACCCGGTGGGCGTAGACCGGGTTGACCAGAATAGAAGGTGTACGGAACTTGGAATAGCCGCATTTGTCGGTGAACAATTTAACGGAAGCTTGATTGTCATTTTCAGTGGCCAAGTAGGAATATTCAGCGCCGTTTTCGCGAAACCAATCTTCCATTGAGCGCACCAATTTTAAGCCTATTCCCATTCTCCTAAAATAACAAAAAAGTATAACGAAGATTAATTTAATAATTGATTCCAATTAAATATGAACTAATTAAGCCCCCAATTGGGGGGCTACCCACTAATGTTTAATTAAAATTAGCACTGGCTGAAACGGCGCCGTTTTGGGTAAAACGAAAAAGGCAAAGTAAAAGAACAGTAGCAAAGAAAGGTAAAAAAATACCTATGAGAAGGAGAGACACGGAGGCCTAAAATGTAAGCAACTTTGGTGTAAATGGGAAGAGTTTTAGGAGGATCAAAATAGGAATTTTTGCCATGTCTAGATAACTTTTTGCCACATGTCACAGTTTTGATGCAACCTCTAATCATCCCCACTAGGTGATCCTCAAACTCAGCCACCTGCAATCAATCACAAATTAAGATAGGGTCAATTAGTTAATTTGAAAACGGGTAGTTTGGGTATAGTTAAGGTATAAGTAATAGAAAAAGGTGAAGAGTAGTGGTACAAACCAGCATGAGGAAAGCAGGGGAATGGCGGACCCTGGAAATCGGGTCACCCAAAAGGTCGGTGAAGAGAGAGAGCTTCCCACTGGGTCCAACTTCACATCTTCTCTCTACTTCTTCAACCCCAACTCCATCTCTCACTGGATCAAATTCTCTCACTACTATCATTTTTCCTTTTGATTTTTTCTGATCTTTGCCTCTATGCCTTACCTACTACTTATACTGAGATTGGAACAGTTTACGTGTGAAACAAGGAACCAAACAGGCTTTGAAACTTGTGAAAACCAGAAAAAAGATTAACTATATGAGTTACTGGTTGTTGATTTTGTTTTTTGGTTTGGACAGAGTGGGGGAGATGAAGTTGTTCATAGCTACAAAGTGGTGTTTGTGATGCCTATAAATACCTGATTTCAGGTTTTTCTTATTTAATTTTCTCTCACTGGAATCCATCGGGTTAAAATAATAATTTAATTCAGTGCTTTTTCAAGTCCCTTTCTATTGTTGCATATATCTTCTGTTTGTAAAATGATTAATGATAAAAATGATTATATTGAATTAAAATTTGCATTAAAGAAGGTAATGAAAGATTAGGAGTGAAAAGAGAGGAAATGGCGGCTGTGGCTGCGCAGTCTTGGTTTTTCTTTTAATTTTTGTTATTGCTATATGGATTTTAATCATATCATTTATTTAGTTTTCATATTTTTTTCTATGGAAGGGAAGAGAGGTGTACCCATCATGACTTGACCCCATTTGTAATCATTGCCTTTTTACTATTCTCCTTCTTCTCGCTTTACTCACTTACCATCATCTTCATCATCTATTTCCCATGTATATCATCATCATCGCCATTCATATATTAATTGAAATAAATTTTTTAATTATTTATAGAGTACATATATCAATCATTAAATTTTAATAGATAATCAAGATTAGTTAAAGTTTACAATTTTATCGATTCTCGGATAATCCAAATTTATATATGAATAAACATAGCAATAACTTATTTCTGAAAATATTTAATACAAAATTCACGAAATTTCACAAAAGACGAGGCTATTCTTGAATTGGGTTATCAAAATTACTGAAAAGTAGTTTATAATATGATCTATTTGTAAGAAAAGTAATCGATAAACGACATTGCCCAGTGCAACGAGTGAAATGTTATAAAATGATTAAGTAGGGTTTAAGTTCGTGTCACTAACTGATTGACTAAAAAAGACAACTGATGATGGATTTAATGCTTTTTTGCATGAGTTCGATGATTATAGAGCGGGCTAAAAATAATACGGAAACTTATAGAAGAAAATTTAGTGCGAATTTTGAATAGAGTTTCTTCATTTTTTATTCAATGAAATAGTTACATTCTACTCTATATGTTTTAAAAAGTGGTTTTCTAAACTTTTTATATTGGTTGGTTTTAGGTTTCGTTATTTTCAACTTGTTCACTAACTAATTCAGTTTAATTCAATACTTATAAATTCCGTGTACCTATAAATTTACATTAAATAATTTCATTCAAGTTCAATTTCAGTTTCCTACAAATTAGTTGAGAAGAACGAGATCTTACTTGTCAATTTAGAATATCGATGCAAAACTTCACATTTTTTCCTAATATATCCTTGTATTAATTAGGAGAATGGATAAATTAATTACTATAAACAAAGTTGTAGGTCGTTGATTAAGATAAAAGAAAATTTTATTATAAAATAAAAAGGGTAAATTAATCATTTTAATAGTGTAATAAGTGGTTTATTGGTAGAAAACCCTTAGAAAAACTAGATTTCGGAAGTAGAGTTACGGTTGAAAATGGAGCAAAAATTATCCGAATCCAATTGCGATCCTCTCTGATAGGGTTGGAGAATCCTTGATAGAAATGCCGTGGAGCGTAAATGGACATTTTTTCTCCCTGAAACCTTAACGGATATGGAGATAAAGAATGCATTACTCAGTCTAATAAATCTCTGATTCCGAGAAGTTTCCACTTTAAGACTCTATCAGCTTCTTTCTCATTCTTGGCCCTCGTCAAATCAAAGCATTCACTATCGAACGAGCAATTAGACCACGCCACGCATTACACTCAAACACCTTAACTGATGACACTACCTACTTAAAATAAGGTCATCGGAACAGGGATAGGGAAGCCAGTCTGAGGCCTTTAGATATGTCTCTCTCAGCCATGCAGTAAGAATAACTTTAGTTGAATCATCTGGTTAGGCAGTTGAAGCCCCCAGTACCTGAACTCTTCTTATCGACGCAATTTTTTCTTGTAAAAAAGAAGAACAAGGGAATTCGTTAGCTAACAAGCACAAGCGAAGCAAGTTCGGTAGCGGGGAACCTCATACACAGTGAATAACCAAATTCCAATTCAAATGAAATCTTTAAAAAAATACATATAATCATATAATAAGGTTAGAAAATAAATAAATCAAATTTAGTAAATAAATCCAATTTAATTTAGGAGTATATAAATAATACATAGACATAGATTTGAATCCTAGATTCTCGAATAGAGAGAGATATTGAGAGAGATCAAGAACTCTCCCTCTTTCTTAGATTCATGGACCTAATTCACATGGACCCAATTCAATTCAGTGAGATCTTTCATTCACATTTTTTTACCATCAAGAGCGTTTTCTAAAACTCTTGTACTCCCGAATTTGGAGTATATTACTTTCACGCAATTCACAAGGTGTAGTACTCTTTATCAAGTGTGTAGTAGTAGTGGTCCTTATATATCATATTAACAGTCGAAAGATGGTTGAAAGAAAAAATATCTATTTGGCTGGGCTTCTTCCTATACTTATGAATTCCATTAGACCTAGAAATGATATATTGGAAGAATTTTTTTTGTTAGCCAATATCAATAGGTTGATTGTTTCGTTCTTGGATCTTTCAAAAGGAAAAAAGATCTTCGATGACAAGCTTCCAACTAAGAATCCTCAAATATTCTCTAAATTATAACCAAAATTTCTAATTATATTTCAAATTTTATGTTAATCATGAATTAATATTGATGGGTCTTTAATTAAACATGAGCTTATATTAACTACTATATGAACTTTCTAAACCCTAAATGTATTTGTTTATTAAACACAATTTGTTTTATTTGTTCTTATAAAATCTATTTTATTTCAAAATTTCGTATACTTATACCTAATAAGAGTTAACTGATTCGTTCATTGCTTTATTATTAGGAATGTTGTTTTGTTTTGTGCCCAGATGAGATGAAGAATCGATTACTATGAATATGAATTGCATGGACTTGATTTTTAAACCAAATTACGATGCTACTTTGAATTTTATTTGATGTTGTTGCTGGGAACGTTAAGTAAATTATTTGGTTTTTTATATGATGTTTTTCGCTTCGAATGTTGACCAAGTAACTTATTTTTTTAAATTTATGGCTTTCAATTTGTTTAATAATAAAACAAATATGTAGTTTGATTTTTTTAATTTAAGTAAAGTTACGGGAATACCTGATAAGAAATGAAGAATACTCGATAATGAAATGGAAGAAATATAATCCTCAAATCATTAATGAATTTGAATATGAAGAATTCTTTTTTCCGAAACATTATCAAATATGAATATGAAAAATGCAATACCCGCTCATACATACATACATACATACATACATACATACATACATACATACATACATACATACATACATACATACATACATA
>CATIWQ010793716.1:0-24314 GCA_949673415.1 Euphorbia schlechtendalii
ATGCATGATTCACGTATTGCGAAGTAATAAATCATTCACAAAGCGGAAAAATAAACCATCCACAAAACCGTAAGTAAATGCGGAAAGTAAATGCGGAAAATAAAATTACAAGGCTTCAAAATTCGAGGGATGCAACCACCCACTAACCTATTAATTACATTTCCCGAAAAAAAGAAATTGCGATACACGAAGGAAAATTAAAATCTTCAACATACATCTAATCCTAATCTACCTACATCCACAAAGTTTAGCACAGGGGATAACACGTATGTTCGATTTTGGATTTGGTGAGGCCTGCGTGGCCTTAAGAAAAATCAATCGCGATATTGTTTGTTGTTTAAATAAAACTGTTCTTTTTATTAGCACATTGGTTGCTCATTTTAATTAATGAAATTGCCCGCATGGTAAAAAGTGTGGTCTATTATCCGGGAATATGTTTTATTCCCTTCGTGGGGGTGTTCTAACATACATCTTCTTATGATATAGAAAAAGATGAAGAAGAATTACAACAGTTAAAATAAAATAAAAGATGAAAATCCTAGGTTCACAGGAGAGTTCAGAAGAAGAAATTAAACATTGAAAGCACGGAATTGCAATTCTAGGAACTCAGAGGCTTACCGTTACTTAACGAATCCACGTCGAAGAATCCGATCGGTCGTTTAGAAATCCTCCTCGTCCTTTGTGTTTAGGTAAAAAAAGGTTGCAGTAAAAAAGTCCAAAAAATTGTTCGTTTCAATTCTCGGGAGCAAAGGTCGTTCTAAAGTAATGTTATTTTTATCTGATCATTTCCGGGTCCGTTTATCGAAAATGATCCTACTATTTATAGGAAAATATCGAAAGAACCGAAAAAGGAAAGTTTTTCCGGCAAGGGGCATCGCCAGAGAAAGGGCCTTGCAAGGCCTCGCGGAACTCTTTGCGAGGCCTCGCGCGCGCGGCTCGCTCGCGCGTCCGTGAGGCTGCCTCCGTGCGAGGCTGCCTCATGTGAGGGCCTCGAGGGTTCCTTAGGACCCTCACGCGGAGCCCCTGCGAGGGTTTCTTAGGAACCTCGCGGGCAGGCTCTGTGAGGGTCGCTTAGGACCTTTGCGGGGAGGCCCCGCGAGGGTTCCATAGGACCCTCGCAGGGAGGCCCCGCGAGGGTTCCATAAGACCCTTGCGGGCAGGCCCCACGAGGGTCGCTTAAGACCCTCGCGGGGAGGCCTTGCGAGGGTTCCTAAGAAACCTCTCGGGCAGTCCCCGCGAGGGTATCTTTGGACCATCGCGAGGGGTCTCGCGAGGTTCCCTCGCATTTTCGCGTGGCTCCCTCGTGTGCGCGAGGCTGCCCGCTATCGGGGATACGTCTCCTTCATTTTTTTATATTTTATATTTTTATTATTTTATTTATTATTTTTGGTATTTTTTATTTTTTTATTTTTTTTATTTTTTTATTATTTTTTTTAGTTAATTAATTTCTAAATTAAATTAAATAATTTTGTTAGAGACAAGGAGGATTACAATTCGGATACGTTAGGGTACTCGAAAATGTGTGTTTCAAGGATAAAATCCAGTAAAAGCCGTCATCATCGAACGCGCGAGCTGGTACAAAATCCCGTGCTCGTAGTGTGTTTAAAGTGTCAGGAAACTATAGCCATAATACTTTGAAAGTGATCAATAAAGGTTGAGGGTATTAAGAGAAAAATCAAAAGAAAGAGAGGATAACCAATGAGTTATGCAAAAGGTGAGGAATGGTACGGAGCAAAAACTACAACCATTCAATGAGTGAAAAAAGAAAAAGAAAGTATAGCATGAAAAATGAGTGCAAAGTACAAAGCACTTCAAAAAAACTTATGCTTAAAAGAAAAAAAAATGAGAGAAAGTGGTATGGAGCATAAAATGCAACCACTAAAAAAAGGGGAGAGTGGTATGAAGCATAAAATGCAACCACTAAGAGTGTTTTTATCATCCTAGGTTAACTAAAAATGCCTTGAGATCAAACTTTCCAAAGTGTGCTCTTTTTGTCATTTATACTTTATATTATACTTGAGAGAAGGTAATATCCGAGTAAGCATATAACACTTATATCAAGACGCAATTCGGTTGACTCTCCATTAAGAGCAAAGGTATGCAACTAGACTATATAAATTGCACATTACTAATTTGTGGGAAATTTCGAACCTTTACTTGAATCTTATGCAACATGGGAATGTGATGCTCACTACAATAGTCTTTCACCAAAGGACGTACAAACTTGATACTAATTTATACACTTCTGTTGTTTTTACCTTGAGGACAAGGCAAAATTTAAGTGTGGGGGTTTGATAAGTGTATAATTACACTTATCATCATGACATTTTCAATCATTAAACATATGGTTTTGATTCATTTTAAACTCATATAAAAGATTTCACATGGTATGTAGTTGTTTTGTATGAAAATGCAGAAACTAGGTAAATCTTGGAAGTAAAATGAACAAAAGTGGAATTCTATGGAAAAAGAGTGAAAAAGGTGCAAAAAGATGTGTGGAACTTAAGGAATTAGCGAAGGATCGAAAATGTCAAAGGTCGGTAGAAATCGCAACGAGGAATCATGTGAAAAAGGCATGTCATGATCGTGACACATATATCACTATCACGACTTGTTAACATTCAAAATAGAAAGTTTCCAACCAAGTATTCATGGTCGTGACATACATGCACGGTCGTGACCTTAACGGTTTTTTGGTCAACTCTTCTCTTCTTTCAACCGCTGGATAAGAACGATCAACCGCCATCAACTACCATCAACCACCATCAACTACCAATCGAAAAGACACCTTATGGAAGTCAACCAATAATGAAAAGGTGCCTTTCCATTGTGGATGAGGATGAATCTTTGCATCCAATCAAAATGAAGTGATGCAACTCTTCGTTAATGGACACAACTCTTCGTTTGGATAGACATAACCCTTAATACTTTAAAAATAGGCTCCTAACTCAACCAATTTCATGGAAATTGAGAGTTGATTGATATTTGGTGATACATGTTAGACGTGTATGCATAGATAGAGAGTAGAAATTATATAGATTTCGCTACGTTCAAAGTCTTAGCGAGAAAAATGTATAAGTGATTCGATTCCTATTTTGATCACTATATTTCTACACATATTCAAGCGTTTGTTGTATGAGTGTAATTGCAAATCACTTATCAATAAAAGTTTTCATTCTTCAACATTCTTTTATTTGAGATTCACAAAGAATAGCATCCTAGCGGAGGTTCTGTACAAGTCGAGACCACATTCAAAGTAGACGTAGAAATTGCGGGAATAGACAACTCCCATTATAGAGTGGATACGGCTTGATCAACTTTAGCTTTCACTTGCATACCTTAAAACTTTACTTTATTTTCTTCTTATACTTTCTATTTTGAAGTTTATGATATGTCTATGTATCATAATGAGTAATTCATTTTGCATCATTTATATTAATCAAGTTATATTCTTTTGAGTTAACTTTAAGAGTGATTTCGGGGTTAAAATGATTGTATATGATCACTGGATATGTGATTATAACACTGTTTAGTGAGCTAACATTTTTGGAGTGGTAACTTGCTAAATATGGCTATGTGAGAGTGACCAGTACTAAGCATAGTAATATTGTTATCCAGGTTCTTAAAAGTGTCATAATTCTTTTACCCTAGACCTAGAAAAGTCATCTCATGTGTTGCTCTGCGGTGAATTATTGAATATTAGGGCGTCTAAAACCGTATTTGTTGAAGTTATCTAGTGTACGAAATATTCTTGATGATTTTGCATGTTTTTCTCTTTTAAACTTGTTCGTAGGAATATCTCTATAATTTGTATCTTTTCTAATCTGTACATGCATCTATCCATTCATCTATCTACCAATCCAACCCTCCAATATAATTACATATTTTCATTTACCTCGTAACTCTTGTTGGTCTTTAGAAATAGTTCCTTCCCTGTGGGATCGATATCTTTTAAAACTACATCGAAACTGTATACTTGCGGTGGTCACCATTTTTCTATTTTGATAAGCGGTATTGACAACACTTGTTCATATTTTGAACTTTTATCTTATTGGTAGAAAGGTGGAACAAGGTTTTTGGCTTCATCTCTGAATATAACCCTCAAAATAAATAAAGTCAAAACCTTGCGATCAGTTTCTCAACCTTTTTCCTAGTATCCTCAATTATCTTGATAAGTTTATCAAACTTTTTATCGTACTTAACCATCAGCCTGGACATACTCTCCATCTGCTCGCACTTGTTATGCCCAAGGTCCTTATTGACTTCAACTACTTTACACAAATCACTAATCTTCAAGTTAGTACTTCTCTTTATCTTGGCTTGCTCTTCACCAAACTTATGAAACTGTGTAGCTTGTGTTTCTAATTTGAAATTCAAGCTACTCAATTGCAGAGCAATAGCATCAATACTACCCTTCATCTTTCCTTCCACAGCTTTAGCGATAACATTAGATGTGGGGATAGAGGTGATAGCAGCACTAAGCTAAGTTGTAGAATCAGAAAGCCCAGTTAGGATTAAAGCCTTCTTGTCCATAAAGCTTCTGGTTCTAGATGATTATGGATGGCATACAAGCTTCATTGAATCTTATCAAACACTTTATAGTAAGTGGATTCTTAAGGAATGCTAGAGTGTGCATCGAATTCTGGTAGCTTAGCCTTTGCTTTTACGAACAAGTCCATCAATTCTTGAGATAGTAGCACATGGCTTACTACTCCATCCAACTCAACATCAGTTTTGAGAGTTGGGAATTGCTTCCTTGCTAACTCTTAAATCTAAGACAAGATGGTTGAATTAACCAAATCCTCTTGGACTAGCTTGCTGCTGGAGGGAGATGCTTTATTGGCTGTAAAATTTTCCTTAGAAACTTCCCCAATTTATTTTCCTTGATGAGCGGAGTTCTCAACTTCAAAAACTTCTTTAATCAAAGGGATTAGAGGGGTAGTGGATGATTTTAAAGAATGATTAAGTTCATGAGTATTTTGTATATTTGAAGAAGTGAGGGTTGGTTTAGATTTTTACATTATAAGGGATTATGGCAGTTTCAGTGTTAGGAGGAGGTGAAGAATGATTTGGAGAAGAAGGGGTATAATCAAGAGAACTTATAGTTTTTTTAGAATTTGGGGGAGGAAAATATATAATAGAGGTTGGTATTTGAGAATTTACAAGAGAAGAAGGAATTTGAGAATTTACAGGTGAAGAAGGGTTAGAATTTATAGAAGAAATGGGGGAAGGCTTTCCAAGTACCTAGATATTGCCTGTTTAACCCAAGGATGGGTTAGCCCTAGGTAACTCAACTTGAGTAGGATGTGATTCAAGCTGAATGGGAATTTGGCTTGGGATACTTGACTCATAAAGACCATATTCTTCCTGATTGATGATCTCCACATCATCACCAGAATCCTCATTACTACTCACCACTTGAACATTCTTCTTGACTGGGCAAGTGGTGGCAGAATGCTTACGTTGAGTACCCTTTACTTTGGTAAAGACTTCCTCCACATGGGTTGCAACCTCAAATTTAGTGGTTTCAGGGTTCTCTTTGCCTTTCTTAGAGCTCCCTTTCCCCACATCATCTTGGTTACCTCGAGCTTGCTCTTTCTTTGGAGTAGGGACTCCTCTTATTCCATGGAATCCTCCTATTCTTATGCCATTTGTTTCACCTCAGCTTCCCTCTGAGCATGAGCCTTTAACTTCATCCTATTTCTTTGTCTAGCTTGAGGCTGGGTAGGCGTATTTCCTACCCTTGATTTTGCTAGGCTAGCTCTAGCTCTTTGAGAGCCAGCTTTTGCTTTGGGAGAAGATGAAGTAGTGGCGATTGTTGGGATCTGCTCTAGCTGAGCAAATAATGGAAAATCTTTAGCGATCTCTTTACCAGACCCTTCAAAATCCACAACAAATTCATCTTCATCCTCCATCAGCACATCTTGGGAAAAAGATTGAAAGATGAGAGAAATTAGGGTTCTTTTGCAGAGAAAATGATTGAGATTTCAAATTGCAAGTAACCTCTCTCTTCATCAAACTATAGCTTTTATAGGCCTCTTAATCTTGCAGTGATATGTGGTGCTCGCAAAACACAAGATCAAAAATCAATGTTGGATTAACAATGATTTAACCAACATAGTAAAATGGTGAGTTTAGTTGCAGACGGTTCCAATTCAAAAACGTCCTTTTGATAAAGTGGTTTTTGAGTTTTTAACCATGAAGTTAAATCTTACGGTGTTACTTTAAAATACAAATGGAGTTAAATACTGATTACCTCATTCAGCTGAGTTAAGACTTGATTTTCAACACTTAGCCAAATTTCTTGATTTTTCATCATATGGGGTTAACCATTCCCATAATCTACCTTAGAGCATTAAGTTTCTCCTTGGCCAATGGTTTGGTGAATATATCAGTGCTAGTTAATCACGACAGTAATTAAACATGCAAACATTATAACGGAATTTCAAAACTTAAAATTAACCTAAGGATTTTGTTGATCCGTAAACGGGCTCTTAATAACAACAGAGGGGGGGTGAATGCTTAATCTTAGTTATTTTTAATTTTTTTAAAGATATTCGCCAAGTTTTGTTTTTATATGCATGCTGAGTATGCGCGCTGATTGCAATATAAAAACTTATAAACTGCTCAACTGTGCTGGCACAGTTTATCTTAAATCTATAGCTAAGTAAGCATACTCATCTCAGATCGGATAACAAGAAAATAGATGAATGCGAGAAAGATATGAATGAGATGATCATTGCTAAAGTTTAAGGCTTAAAGATAGAAAGTCAACACTTGAGATTTATCCTGCTTCAGCCCCTAGCCTACCTCTAGTCCCCGGATACGGTCTCCGAGCTTTAATCCACTAGTGAGTGATCGCAAGATTTTGACTATACTCATTCGGATGGGCTTATATTCAGTAACGGTGCCAAAAACCATGTTCCCCACTTTTCTACTGATGAGATAAAAAGATCAAAATACGAATAGGTTTTGTCAATACCGCTTATCAAATAGAAAAATGATGACCATTACAAGTATACAGTTTAGATGTAGTTTTAAAAGACATCGATCCCACAAGGAAGGAGTTCGGTTCTAAAGACCAACTAGAGTTACAGAGTAAACGAAATCAGATAATTTGATTGGAGGGTTTGGATGATAGATGGATAAATAGATAGATGTATGAACAGACTAGAGAAAATGTAAAATATATAGATGTTTCCTAAGAACAAGTTTAGTAGAGAAAAACATGCAAAATCATCAAGAATATTTCGTACACTAGATAACTTCAACAAATACGGTTCTACACGCCCTAATATTTAATAATTCAACGCAAAGCAACACATGAGATGACTTTTCTAAATCTAGGATAAATGAATTATGACACTTATAAGAACCTGGATAACTATAATATTATGTTTAGTACAGGTCGCTCTCACATAGCCATATTTAGCAAGTTACCATTCCAAAAATGTTGGCTCAGTAAACTACGTTATAATCACAGATCTAATTATTATCCACAATCTTGTCAACCCCGAAATCACTCTTAAAGTTAACTCGAAAGCATATAACTTGATAAATATAAATGACGCAAGACAAAATACTCGTTATGACATATAGACATACCATAAATTTTGAAATAGAAAGTATAAGAAGAGAACAAAGTAAAGTTGTAAGGTATGCAAGTGAAAGCTAAAGTTGATTTAACCGTATCCACTCTTTAATGGGAGTCGTCAATTCCTACAATTCCTTCGTCTACTTTGAATTCGGTCTCGACTCGTACAAAACCTCCACTAGTATGCTATTCTTTGTGAATATCAAATAAAAGAATGTTGAAGAAGGAAAACTTTTACTGATAAGTGCTTTGCAATTACACTCATACAACAAATGCTCAAATTTGTGTAGAAATATAGTGATCGAAATAAGAATCGAATCACTTATACATTTTTCTCACTAAAACTTTGAAGGTAGCGAAATCTATACTATTTTCACTCTCTAATGTGTATCACGCATACTACTATTCATTGCCCATACTCTCTCCTACGAAAATGGTGTGATTTAAACCCTTTTTATAGAGTACAAAGGGTAGCGTCTATCCAAATGAATATTCGTATCCATTTGGTGAAGGGTTTCACCTCTTCAATATGATTAGATGCAAAGATTCATCCTCATCCACAATGGAAAGGCACCTTTTCATGATCTGTTGACTTCCAAAAGGTGTCTTTTCGATTGGCAGTTGATGGTGGTTGATCATTTTTATTTGGTGGTTGGTAGTTGAAAAGAGATAACTAATAACCATCACAAGTCGCAACCACGAATCACATGTCGTAATCGTGAATAATGATTTGTAACTTTCTATTTATGAAGAGTAACAAGTCACAACTATGAATGGGTGTCACGATCATGAACCATGCTTTTTTCTCATGTTTCTTCTTCGTAACTTTGCCAATCTTTGACAACTCCGATCCTAACCCAAATCCTTATCTTCCACGCATCTTTTTGCACCTTTTTCACTCTTTTCACATAGAATTCCACTTTTGATCATTTTACTTCCAAGATTCACGTAGTTTCTGCATTTGCATAAAAAACAACTACATGCCACATGAAATCTTTTATATGAAGTATAAAATGAAACAAAAACTATCTTTTTATGATTGAAAATGTCATGATAATAAGTGTAATTATACACTTATCATACCCCCACACTTAACTTTTTCCTTGTCCTCAAGGTAAATACAACATAATTGTATAAAATAGTAATTCAAGTTCGTACCTCATTTGGAGAAAGACTATCGTAGTGAGTACCACATTCCCACGTTGCATAAAGTTCAAGTAAAAGTTCAAAATTTCCCACAAATTAGTAATGTGCAATTTATATAGTCCAGTTGCATACCTTTGCTCTTAATGGAGGGTCAACCGAATTGCGTTTTCATATAAGTATTATTGCTTACTCGAATATTTCCTTCTCTCAAATATAGTATAAAGTATAAAGGACAAAGTGAGCACACTTTGGAAAGTTTGATCTCAAGGCATTTTTAGGTAACCTAGGATACTAAAACACTCTTAGTGGTTGCATTTTATGCTCCATACCACTCTCCCCATTTTTAGTGGTTGCATTTTATGCTCCATACCACTTTCTCTCATTTTTTTAAGCATATGTTTTTTAAGTACAGATTTGTACTTTGCACCCAGTTTTCATGCAATGCTACTTTTTCTTTTTTCACTAATTGAATGGTTGTAGTTTCTGCTTCGTACCATTCCTCACCTTTTGCATAACTCATTGGTTATCCTCTCTTTCTTTTGATTTTTCTCTCTTAATACCCTCATCCTTTACTGATCACTTTCAAAGTATTATGGCTATAGTTTCTGAACACTTTATACACACTCAATACTTATAGGACATATTCGAGAATTGCATATAAAACTCATAGTAAGAATATTACTAGATATTACTCCACTTAAAACTTATCGGTAGCATTAAACTAAAGCTATATAACTTATACTAATTCATGTTGCATTGAAATATATATCGAAACTTACTTGGAATGCTGCTTTTTGAATGTTGCTCACAACTCATCCTTGCCAAATGCTAAATGTTGTGCCAAAACACTCACACTTTCAACGTGTGGTCATATTTGAAACATTTTGTTCGAAATATGCACTAACATTAAACTTGAAATACCTAACACTCAAAATAACCTTGGAACAAATGTTAGTATAGTATAGGCATGGATAATATATAAAAAAATTCTTCAATTTTTTTAATTTTATTTAATCTTTTTTTGGATTTTTGGGATTTTTTTATAATAGCCCCCCCACACTTAAGAACACAATGTCCTCATTGTGGAAGATTTTATTAAAATCAAAAATCTAAAAAGCTAAAAACAAACAACTAGTCTAAAAAATTTGACAAAGAAAAGTAAAGAAAAGAAAAGAGTAAACCCATTCATTAAGAAGGAGAATCTGGGGGATTAGGAGTAAATTGACAATTTTGTTTTCTAAAGAAGGATAGTAATTTTCGAAGCATCAATTTATTACTTTTCGTTAGAATTTTCTTGTCTTTCTTCATTACTCCAAGTTCCGCTTGGTAATTGTCTAGCTTTTGTTGCATGCTCACCTTCCAATCTTTTGGATCTTCATCTTCTTCCTCTTCACCTTCTTCTTCGATCATTAGAGCCATACCAGGATAACGTCTAGCAGTTGGATCAGATGGACCAACAGAAGAATCTTCATGAGTCGAGATTAACTTCTTGGTGTGGTTGGAGTAGGAGTAGAAAGAATAGACACCATCATTCTCTTGAAGAAGTCCAGTATTTTTCAAGTAATTCCCATCCATATAATGAAAATACTCACCCAGTTGTTGGACATAGGGGAGTTCGTTTCACGCATCCAAGATGATAGCGGTGATAATTTCTGCCGCCCCAATCTTGTTCCTCATGCTTGTAGAATTCTTCTTCATCATATCCCATATTATATACACAAATTTTGCTTTTTTTTATTCATTATACAAGAAAGAAAAAACAAATCTTCTTTTAGACTTTGGTATTCTCTACTCGACAAAATACCGGAGTCGAAAGATATTTGTGTAGTAGAAGAATACACTCATCCTTAATAAGTTTATTTGGAGAATTTTTGGGGTCGAAGTTTCTCTTACCCGTTAAATTTGCTCAAACTCGATTCGCTTGAAAAGAATCCATCATGCTGGTTGAATTTTCAATTTCAAACCCAAACCAAGTACCCATCATCTCTCTTGTAACGGTTTAATGTCTTCCTTGGTTGCGAAATTGAATCACCCTCTTCCTTTTATCTTCAAAATTGAATGTCACTAGATATTCTAAAATCCAATCATGATTTTGTGGAAATCGCATCCCCACAAATGTGCTTAAACCAAGATCAGCAAGATACATCCCCATTTGTTCATGGAGTCCTAAAGTCTCCAAGAAAACCAAATCAAGAAAAATCATATCGTTGATCTCCAACTTCTTCAAAACTTGGAATCTCTTCCCTTCTTCATGTGAACGAATTGGAAAAGGACAAGCATAATCTTGTTGGTAGTTTGGGAATTCTCCATTGGTGGTTACCTTAACATGAGGCATATTGGTTTTGAAGTGAAGGTTGAAAGAAAGGTTTTTGAATGTAGAAGAATAGAGATGAAAGAATCAAAACTTTTGTAAGCTTTGTAGAAGGTTATGGTGGCTATGGATTCAATCTAGACCTTTATATAGAGTTCTAATAGGTCATTGATTGCCAAAATAGTCAATATTTCCATTTTTCCTTCAAACTAGTCATTAATGGCAATTTCAGCCATCTGTCATGTGTTAAATCGCAATCTGTAATGGTAATATTCTACTCGTGTCACAATCGCGAAGGCCTGTCATTATCGTGACTTTCTTCATGATAGAAATAGAAATTTTTACTGCATAATGTCACAAGCACGATTTATAGTCCCGGTCTCTACTTCTTTAATCCTTTTATTTCTTCAATTTTTAAACATAGAAAAACTTATAAAACAAATATGTTAAATGTAAATATTAAATATTTACTAATTTGATATTCAACATATTTCGATAAATAAACAATTAGACAAATGAAAAAGTAAACAACAGACAACAAATAATAAACTGTACAAAATCCTAAATCTAAGTGAAAAGTGAATAGTTATTCAGAGGAAAGCGACTCTGTCAATATTTCTATCTTATAGTAAGACTCCCATAGATCTCGCTCGACATCAAACATTAAAGTATGAATATTATCAATTTTCCTATGAATCGAGATCTACACCTCCATAAGTTCATTCTACCTTCCCCAGAGGTTGGTTGCACTTCGTTCTTCCTCCCTTGTGATTTCCCTTTCTAGTTGTCTATCGGCTTCCACTCTATCATCCCATGATTTCCAATCGTAGGTGATTCTATCAACCCCAATGCCCCTGACCAGAAATCCATACTCAATGAAAACATCTGTTTTTAATTTCAAAATCTCATCTTCATCAGTAAAGACTTCAATGGCATAAGCTCTCTCCCAATCTGGCCTAACAGATTTACCATCATTCGACACCCGTATTCCATCATTCTAGGATTTTACACGGTAGACATGAACGTCTCCATCATAATCCCTAAAATATCAACAGGTGTGCCATTCCAAATTACTTCCATCATAAATAATTCTTTAGGAATGACTATATCGAAAGTTAACTTGCCAAACAATACTCCACTCAAGTAAAAGTGTAATGCGAGCAAACAAGGGTCACGAATCCACCGGCTATAGGTAGATTCTTATTTGAACTCGGTTTGGCCAATCAGGCGATTCCATGTTGGTAAGTGATCCCATCCAGGAAGCATATTATTATAGCATCCTTTGGAAATCCCATATACTTATTCAGCACTTTCCTTGTTAACTTATATTCTTTCCCATGATGACAATAGACTAAGCAGTTCTTCCTATCGTTCTTCCATACCAATGTGACCAACATCTCCATACAGTTGTCCACACTATTACCTAGAGACATATTTGAGTAAATGGTAAAGTTAAGAATTCTAAGATAATACAATACTCTGTCATAAACTCCAAGGTTGATGAAATTGTTCCTATGAATGGTATAGGAACTCTTGTATTCAACATCCTTGATAACTTCAAAATAATCTCCTTCTTCATGAGAATGGATCGGGAACGGTGCCTCGTATCATTCTTGTAGGTTTGTTGGTGGAACTAGATTGGATTTGTTTGCGAAAACCATTGTAAAACGAAAGAAATTCTGAAAGAAATGAAGTAATTTCAGATTTGGAAAAGATTTGTGATTGGAAAGGTAGAAATTCAAATTGCAGAAGTGAGAAATTGATGAGCACTCAACATCACTTTTATAGAGGTTTGATGAATAACCGTCGAATAACTACTAAACTGCTGTAGTTATCACACAAGTCGCAATCGTGATTATATATTGCGATCGTGATTTACAGAATTTGAGAAACAGAGAGTTTTAATTAGGGATTCATGAGCGTGAATGGGGGTCGCGAATGCGAATAGGAAAAATAGAAGAATTCTTCTATTTATCGATAATTCAAACGTAATAATATGACGTATCACCTCCAAGATGATTATTTCATATTCTTTTCACATCTAAGTTAGGAGGGACAAATCATACAGTTTAAGAAAGAAACAAATATATATATTAGGAAAAATAAACCATACTCTCCAGATTTTTTATTTCTAAACGCACTTACCTTCCCCGGTAACGGCACTAAAAACTTGATCGAAAGATTTTGACTATACTCATTCTAATGGGCTTATATTCGGTAACGGTGCCAAAAACCTTGTTCCCCACTTTTCTACCGATAAGATAAAAAGTTCAAAATACGAACAGGTGTTGTCAATACCGCTTATAAAATAGAAAAATGTTGACCACTGCAAGTACACACTTTCGATGTAGTTTTAAAAGATATCTATCCCACATGGAAGGAATTTGGTTCTAAAGACCAACTAGAGTTATGGAGTAAACGAAATCAGATAATTTGATTGGAGGGTTTAAATTATAGATGGATAATAGATAGATGTATGAACAAACTAGAGAAAATGTAAAATATATAGATGTTTCCTAAGAACATGTTTAGTAGAGAAAAACATGCAAATCATCAAGAATATTTCGTACACTACGGTTCTAGATGCCCTAATATTCAATAATTCATCGCAGAGCAACACATGAGATGACTTTTCTAAATCTAGGGTAAACGAATTATGACACTTATAAGAACCTGGATAACTATAATACTATGCTTAGTACAAGTCGCTCTCACATAGCCATATTTAGCAAGTTACCATTCCAAAAATGTTGGCTTACTAAACTGCGTTATAATCACAGATCCAATGATTATACACAATCTTGTTAACACCGAAATCACTCTTCAAGTTAACTTGAAAGAATATAACTTGATTAATATAAATGACGCAAGATGAAATACTATACTCAAAAGAATATAACTTGATTAATATAAATAACGCAAGAATTGAATCACTTATATATTTTTCTCACTAAGACATTGAACGTATTGAAATCTATACTATTTTCACTCTCTAATGTGGATCACACATACTACTATTCATTTCCCATACTCTCTCCTACGAAAATGGTGTGATTTAAACCCTATTTATAGAGTATGATGGGTTGCGTCTATCCAAACGATCGTGAATAATGATTTGTAACTTTCTATTTATGAAGAGTAACAAGTCGTGACCGCGAATGGGTGTCACGATCGTGAACCATGCTTTTTCCTTATATTTCTTCTTCACAACTTTACCAATCTTTGACAACTCCGATCCTAAGCTAAATCCTTGTGTTCTACGTATCTTTTTGCACCTTTTTCACTCCTTTTACATAGAATTCCACTTTTGATCATTTTAATCCCAAGATTCACCTAGTTTCTGCATTTGCATAAAAAACAACTACATACCATGTGAAATCTTTTATATGAAGTATAAAATGAAACAAAACCATATCATTTTATGATTGAAAATGTCATGATAATAAGTGTAATTATACACTTATCAGTGAATCGTTCCTTCAATAGGCGAAGAAGCCTTTACAGCGGATAGAGACGATTACAGAAAGTACCCTCCTTTCTAACTACCGCTCAAGTCAGTTTTGGTACCCTTCCCAAACTGACACTTAGATTAAATAGAAATGCAAACTGGATTCAACTTATAGAAATGCTAAATCCTTACAATGTTAATCTAAGTAAATCTTTGTATTACAAATAGATATGAACTTTAATGTTTGCTGATTACTTGTGATGGAATTTCTTTGGAAGCTAGAGTAATTTTTGTAGAATTTAGCTCTTAAGAAATTCGAGGTGATTCACCAAGTTTGAATGTCTGCTCCAGTCTTCTATTTATACTTTGAAGCTCTATGAAGCAGCCATTGCAAACTTTACGATATCGTTGATCTTCAATTTCTCATCTCTTCTAATCTTTTGAATCTTCTCGTTGGAGACAAATTCCAGGATGTTTAGAGATAGAAATTTGAACATTGAGGCGTGATAAAATTTCATTGATAAAATTTCATTGTCTTCAAGTAATCTGGTTCTAAGAGAGACGCACTAGAATGCAACATGGAGTCTTCAAATTGGTTGACCTTGCTAACGTTGACAGAATCGTCGGAAGACACTTGAGACGCGGGCATAATAGAAAATTCCTTTTACTTGGACTATAGTGAGGAATCCTTGACATTCCGTACTGACACTTTTTGGCATTGGGATGACCACAGGAATCTTCATTAATTTCAACGCCTTTTCTCTTGAAAAGTAATTAAGAAATATTCCGTTCCCTCACAGATGTTGTTAGTAGCTCATGTGTCATAAAGTCTCTCATGTCAAATAAGGTTCTTTTAAATTAATTAAAAGCAGGACTCATCACGAGCTGAGTGAAATAATCCTAAACTATGTAGTACTCAGCACAGACTTAGCTTTTCCTACTCTAAGTCATAACTTAATTAATTATCCAGCAAAACTGAGTTGTTCTCCCTTGAATAAACTCAAGTTAGCTTTATAAATTAAGAGTCTACTTAGTACTCAATTAATTTCACTATCCTAGATAGTTTGCTATTTCTAAAATAACTCGGTACTGTGAAGTACTATTAACTTAGGTTCTACAATCTCCCCCATTTTAGATAGATAGCAAACTAGGTAGTAGAAGAAGTTAATTGAATTAATAGTTTAGAGATTACAGAATACCTAAAAGTAGCATAAAACTCCCTTGTGCTGAGTGATTTCCCTTAGTCAGCTTGAGCTCCCCCATACTGAGTGAGTCTTCTACAAGCGGCTCAGCTCTCCCATACTTGGAGGATTTCTTCTTTAATTTGGGATATCGTTTTACTTTAGCTTATCTTCAAAGGTTTAATCTTTAGTATGTTTTCCTGTACTACATCATTAGATACACATCAGAAACATACACAGAATATAAAAAGTCAAGAAGATCTTAACTTGAGGTAGGAACTTGTAATTTTTATTAATATATAAAAAAATGACTTAGCCAGTACATAAAGTATGTCCTGAGATAAGATTACAAGCTAAGCCCTATTACAAGTTCTACATTTATTCAGAACATGGCCTAGACTATTTCTTATGCACTGAAGAGGAAGAGCCAGCAGTCTTGTTCATTTCCTGATTGGTCCTATGTTGCTGGTTAGAAGGATGAAGTTGATGAAAATACCTTGGAAGGGATCCCTTGTTGAGATTTGTCATTATGAGTGCATCTTCAGCTACCTTCTCCCCCTTTGCTATCTGACCTTGAACAATTTGATCAAGCCAGACATTAAAGGCATCGAGTGCAGCTTGGAAACTCTCTTGTTGATCGATTATCTGCAGGGAAATCTCTTGCTCCAGTTGCTCTTTGCCCTTGGTTGAGAGGAAATCTTGATCATTTAACTCGTTGAGAAGAAGATGGTGGTAGCATGAAAGATGAGCTATCTGGTTAAAACCTTGACTCGTAAACTATTAAAAACACTGAAGGAGACCATGAAAGTCTATTGCTATCAGTGCAATCTTCAGCTAAGATTCAATATCAAGAATTTTTGGACAAATAGATGCAATACACCGTGAAGTGTACTTGATGTCTTTTCTGTATAGCTCTCCCATCTTGAATAGAGATTCCACCTTCTTCATCGGATCTTCAACTTTGGTTTTTATGAGATTTAGCTTAGTGTGTATTATCATTCCAGTCTCAGGGCAGAGGGACTAGGTCAGAGGTGCGCTTGGCATAGGCATATCTGGAAAAATGTATCCCATCGCTATCACAAGAAATTTCTATGATGAAGAGACTTTCTCCATTATGTGCTTAGACACCTCTCTCTAAAGAGTATCCATCCTGGTATGGAGAGAATCAATGTTCATGACAGGGGCCTTGTCTAGCTTTTTCAAAATATCCTTTAACAGCTTTAGCACCTCATCTTACTTATTATCATGAACCAGCATTCGACCAACTTCACGATGTTGTGGCTCATGTCCTTGGTAGATGCTACCTCCTTGTAGACATCCTCGATCTTGTGATCGATTAGTCTCTTTATCTTAGCCTTCTCCTTTCCGAGCTCATGGATCTATGTCACTTGAGTAGCCATGTTGGTACTCAAGAGACTCAGCTGCTCGGTAGCAGCGTCTACGGTACTCTTTATCTTTCCTGCAACAGCATTTACCATTACAGTAAATGTAGGAATATATGTAGTAGCTGCCCCAAGCTGGGATGCAGATTCCATTAAGCCATTTAGGATTAGAGCCATCTTATCAACCAGGCTCTTGGCACTCTCTTTTTCCAAGTGATTTCGAATAACCAACAAGCTACCTTGGATCCTCTCAAACTCTTTAATGTATAGAGAGTTACTAGGCACACTTGTGTGCTGTTAAAATTCCTGCAATTTTATCTTAAGCCTGGATGACTAGCCTATCAATTCTTGAGCTAGTAACATGTTGCCTACTACTCTATCTAACTCAGCATCCATCTTGAGCGTAGGAAATTGCTTTCTTGCTAAATCTTGGATCTAAGCTAAGAAAGATAGCCATTATCAGCCTGCTACTAGGTTCAGGTGCGTCACTGGCTATAAAATTTTCCTCAACAGTCTGACCTCTTGCTTTTCCCTGCTGAGCAGAATTCTCAGAATTGGGAACTCCCCTAACCAGAGGAGTTAAGGGGGTTGAGGACGGGTTTGAAGAAAAGGTAGGTTCAAAACCATGTACATGTGAAGAAATTGGTTTGAGTGGAATAGAAGGTACAAGGGTTGTAGAAGAATTGGTTATTGGTTGAGAATGTACTGGAGAAGGGGTTGAAGAAATATGTACTGGAGATGGAGGAAAGTTGTCTTGGCTATTTTCAGGTGAAGAAATGAGAATTGGGGAATGTATAGAGTTAGAAGGAGAAGGAGAAGGATTTTTCTACATTTCAGGATCTACTGAAGTAGAACCAGATGGAATAGAAGAATTTATAGAAGAAGGGATTTGAGGATTTATAGGAGAACATGAAGGGTTAGGATTTTGTTGAACCTCTGGGTTAGCTATTTGACCTAAGGATGGGTCACCTTGAGGTTTCTCATGCTGAGAAGAAGGCTCCTCAACATGAGTGAAAGTAGGGGTGGGGATGCTGGGGTCCTAAGGATCAGAGTCCTCTAGAATAAGAGAAATCGTGTCTCCAGCATCCTCCTCGCTGCTCACCACCTACAAGTTCTTTAGTAAAGGCCTTGTAGTGGTAGAACGCTTTCGTTGAGTGCCCTTAAGTTTGGAAAAAACATCTTGAATGTTCTCAGCAATGTTGGACCCAAGCTGGTCCTCATCCTTAAGCTTCTTGGCCCTGCTCCTCAGTATCATCTGAGAAAACCATCTTGCGCTTCCTTTGGCGTAGGGACTCATTGGCCTTAGCCTCTACTTCCTTTTCCTCAACTTTCTGCTCAGCTAGCAGCTTAACCTCTGCCTCCCTTTGTGTGCGGGTTTTGGCTAGCATTTTCCTTCTTTGATGCTGAGTAGAAGCATCATTGGACTTGGCTAGACCCTTCCCCTTAGCCTTAGAGGAAGAAGCCTTTTGAGGTTTGGAGGAGATGGTGGTCACATTCTCCAAAATACTAGAGATTAGAGCCTTATCAGAGTCATCACTCTCCTCAAAGTGCACCATGAATTGGTCTTCTTCCTCCTTGCTGATGTTCGCAGGCAATAATGTCAGTACATATCTTAGCTTTTGCTTCTACTAAGCCTTGGTGTACCTATCATGAACCTGATTGTGAGCCAGCCTGCTGAAATGTGATATTTCAAGCCTCTTCTTCACCTGTAGGATTGTTTCACCGGACTCCTCCAAAAACTGAGCCACATCGACTTTCACTTCCCTCATAATCTCGGTTATGAGGTAACCATAGTGATAGATGGTAGTCAGCTTTGTCAAGTGGTGAAGAATCACCACTGACCAATTGAGCTTTTCACCTTTTCCATATTATAGACCACATAATGCTCGAAGTAAGTGTAGTTAGTCAACGAGCCAGTTTTGGGTAATAGCAACTTCACCACATGCTCATGGCACATCCTCACTGTCCATAACATCCTGCTGGTAGGAATCTCCCCCGAAACTTAGTTTGCTAGGAGTTCCCAATCTTCAGGAATGATGATGGCATCTTCATCGCCAGATCTGCGGAGATGAGTGCTTGAATTAACCATGTTGAGAATGCTCCCAATTTGACGAGAACAAATCAAGGTTGATTTGCCCCCAAAGTCCATTAGAAGAAAATCATTAAAGCCCTCTATAGTGTAGAGGTGGGTGTAGAAGCTCTAATGAGGCATGTGATTGCAGGACCTTCCATTCTTAAGAAGGAACTGAGGTGCTACTACTTGATAACTTAGTGCATCGTTTTGTTGAGCAACAGGCTTTCATAGTTCACTCCATACATAGGGCCAAAATCCAAGCTATCTTCCCATTCCACTTTAGCAAGATTAGTTCCTGCTTCAAGGGTTAACTTCTCCATCTTTCCTTCTACGTTCACCACAATCTTCATGGTAGTGGTGTTTTCGATCCTGAAAGTGGTATTGGTTTTCACCATTCGAGAGATTTGAGAGGAAATTCAAAGAAGAAAAGATTAGGGTTTGAATGCTCTGAAATCTCAAATTCACACAAAGCAAGTGGCCTTCTCTCTTCAACTGTTCAACTTATATAGATGATCATAGCTCTCATGGATAAGTGTCACCATCTCAGCTCATGTTGAGAATGGACGTTGAGATTGACCTCTAATTAACCACCTCAGTAAAATAATGAGTTTTGGTAAAAACAGTTCCTATTCAAGCGTCTTTTTGAAAAATTAGAGATTTGAATTTTAACCACGAACAGTTCCTCACACCGTTACTTTAAATACTGACGGTGTTATCCACGTGTCATCTCATGCTTGATCTCCAACACTTAGCTAAATTTTTGAGATTTTCATCCTTCTTGTTCATCGTGGATTATCTATACCAATCAACTGCCTCAGTACAAAAAATTGTTCATTTGGTAATGGTTTGGTGAAGATGTCAACATGCTACTCCTCTAATAGAACATACTCCTGCTTGATATCTCCTCATAGCACATGATCTCTAATGAAGTGATGCCTAATGTTGACATGCTTCATTCTCCCATGATGAACTGGATTCTTGGATAAATCAATTACGCTCTTGTTATCACACATAACTTCGAGATAATTTGACTTTATACCATAATCTTCCAGTTACTGCTTTATCCAAAGCAATTGTGCTATATAACTTCCGGTTGCCATGTACTCAGCTTCAGCCATACTCAGTGCAACAGAAGTTTACTTCTTGCTATACCAACAGACCTGACACTCTCTAAGGAAATGACATCCACTTGTTGTACCCAACCTGTCGAGTTTGTCTCTTCCATAGTCAGCATCTGTGAATCCCCTAGGAGTGAAATCTGAGCTATTGGGATACCATATACCTGCTTCAATCGAACTTTGCAAGTACTTAAGAATTCTCTTTACAATTGCTAAATGAGATTCTCTAGGATCACCTTGATAACGAGCATAGTAACACATAGCATACTATATGTCTAGCCTACTAGCAGTGAGATAAAGAAGAGAACCGATGATTCCTCTGTAGAACTTATTATCCACAAGTTTACTAGCTTCATCTTTACTTAAGATAGTATCCTTAGCCATAGGAGTGGACATTAGCTTTGAATTTTCTATGTCAAATTTCTTCAGAACTTCTATACCATATTTGGACTGCTTGATGAAAATTCCATCATTAGTCTGCTTAATTTGAAGTCCAAGGAAGAAATTGAGCTCTCCCATCATAGACATCTCAAACTCACTCTTCATCTACTCACTGAATTCCTAGCACAGCTTCTCATCAGTTGCTCCAAATATGATATCATCAACGTATATTTGGATAAGCAACACATCTTCCTTCCTTCGCTTGATAAACAGAGTTGTATCTGCTTTACCCCTTTCATAGCCTTTGTTGATCAAGAAATTGGTCAACCTCTCATACCAAGCTCTTGGAGCCTACTTCAATCCGTAAAGAGCTTTCTTCAATTTGAAGACATGATCAGGATTCTTCGCATCTTCAAAGCCTGGAGGCTGGCAAACAGAAACTTCTTCTTGAATGAATCCATTCAGAAAAGCACTTTTGACATCCATTTGAAACAATTTGAAGTTCATATGGGATGCAAAAGCATAGAGGATTTGAATAGCTTTAAGCCGTGCTACTGGTGCATAGGTCTCATCATACTCGATAACTTCTTGCTGATTGTAGACTTAAGCAACAAGCCTAGCCTTGTTCCTAACAACAATGTCATCTTCATCTAGCTTGTTCTTGAAGAACCATTTGGTGCTGATAATTGATTTCCCTTTAGGCCTAGGAACTAGATCCCAAACATAGGCTTGAACTAATCCAATTCCTCTTGCATTATGATCATCCAGTAATCATCTCCTTCTGCTTCTTCAAACTTCTTAGGTTCAATCAATGATATGAAGGATGGATGACTCATCATCTGACTGAGCTGACCATGCATCATCACCTATGCTATCTAGCGGATGGTTACGATTAACTCTAATCTCTCACAAAAGACTCGGGTCAACTGCTGGAGGATCGATAGATGCTGAGGTGGAGGTTGATCTTCACCATCATTGAAGTTGATAGAAAGATCTTCATCATCATCTTTAACTTCATCAACTAAGGGCTCCTGTGCTGAGTTGGGTAGCATAGCTTGTGGCATACTAAGTTGATTCGAAAGCTGGGGAACTCCTTCATCTTCATCAGAGGGTCATCTTTCTACAATGTTTGTTTCATCAAAATCTACATGCATAGACTTCTTTAAGAGGTAAGTACGTTTGACATATATTCTATATACCCCACTGTTAGTTGTGTATCCCAAAAAGATACCTTCATCAGACTTAGGATCAAACTTTGTAATTGCTCTTTGGTTTTAGGAATATAGTACCTACAACCAAATGATCTAAGATGACCAATCTTAGTCTTGCACCCTCGCCAAAGCTCATAGGGTGTTTTCTCAAGAATTGGGCGAATTAAGACCCGATTCCAGATATAACAAGCTACTTTGGTAGATTGTTATCACTTAGCATGGATCAGGCCATCTCAACTATAGTCCTATTCTTCCTTTCTGCAACCCCATTTTCCTGAGGCGTATAAGGAGAAGAGAAGTTGTAGTCAATTCCATGTGTTGAACAGAATTCTTCGAAATGGAAATTCTCAAACTCATGTCCATGATCACTTTGGATTTCAGTGATTTTATCTCCTATTTCGTTCATTACCCATTTACTGAGCTTGACAAAAGATTCATAAGTCTCATCTTTGCTATTCATTAAGATTACCCATGTGAATCTCATGAAGTCATCTACAACCTCCAACGAGAACCTCTTACCACCCAAGCTCATTGGCTGAACTGGGCCGAAAAGATCAAGGTGGAGTAACTCCAATGGTCACTTTGTTACTACATGATTTACAAATCTAAATGATTTCTTAACTTTCTTACCGAGCTGGCAACAGAGCATAGTTTATCCTTTTCAAAGCTGATGCTGGGTAAACCCACAACTAATTTCTTTCTGGCAAATTTGGATAAAATGTTCATATTAATATGACCCAACTATCTATGCCAAACCAATGAATTATCCTCCTTAGATACAAGACACATGTTAATGGAGCCAGGGGATAATTCAATCATATAAACATTATTGATATGGGAGTAAAGAGTATAGTTGAGTCAGTCTTACAGTCAATTACTGAGCATCCTGCTGAGTTGAATATAACCTTTCTGCCTTTGTCGCAGAGCTAGGCTACAGTAAGTAGATTGAACTTCAGACCCTTGATAAGAGAAACCTCTTCGATTGAAGGAGAGACAACAACAGTGCCACAGCCTTCAATCTTGCCTTTCCGGTTATCTCCAAAATTGACACTTCCATTTCTTTTGCGCTCTAATGAGATAAAATGGCTTTCATCTCCTATCATATGCCTTGAGCATCTGCTATCCAAATACCACATTCGAGAGTCATCACCAGATATAAGGCTCACCTCCAAAACAATTACGCTTCCTCAGGTACCCATGCTTTCGAGCTGGGTCTCCTTTGTTAGTAGTGCTTAAGTTTGACCAGTCGTACTCATCATAATAACCATTTTTATGCCTACAAAGAACTGTGGCATGTCTAGCTTTCCCACAAAAACCACACACCATTTTTGGTTTGGGCTGGCTCGCTTTCTTCTATTTAGAGTAGTTCTTCCTCTTAGAATTGAAAGTTTGGTTACTCTGAGTTTGACTGTTGGCTAGAGGAGGAACCTCTTTCTTCTTTAAGCCCATTATCTCAGCAGTCAACTCATCTAATTGCTTAGTGAGCTTACTGATAGTACATTCTTGATACTCAGCCTTTTCTTGAAGAAAGGAAATATCAAGCGATAAGGAAGCATTAGTATCTTCCAAATCATCATTTATACTCACTATCTCTTTGATTTTTTTCATTAATTTATTAGTCAGTTTCATAACATCAAAGAGAGCCTGGCAAATTCATCAATAGATAAAGGAATCTCCATATGTACCTTAGCCTGAGGTGCTTTTCCTTTATCGCGCTGAGCTTCAGTGTTGACAACGGAGTGATCTCTACCAGAGGTAGATGTTGAGCCTTCACCTCGATGATTTTCAATGGCCATCAAGTAGAGGTTGGCCAAATCAGTAGCTTCCTCATCAGATGATGAAGATTCTTCTGAATCGCTCCAAGTGGCAGCAAATGCCTCATTTTTCTTGGAGAACTTCTTCTTGAACCTATCCTTCTTCATCTTGGGATAGCTCGACTAGATGTGGCCTTCCTCTCCACAACCCAAACATTTGATGTCTTTACTGTGCTCTTTCTTCGGTCCTTCCTCAGGTCCTTGCTAGTGCTGAGTTAACTTGATTTTAGCGGGAAACTTCTTCTTGTTGTTGAACTTCCCATCCTACTTAATGAAGCATTTGAAACGCATATTCAAAAGGGCCATTTGCTTATCAGAGTCGCAGCTAGTGGACTCATCTGATGAATCTTCTTTAAGGACAATGGCTTTGCCCTCCTTGCCACGATTCCTCTTAGAGTCATCTGAGTACTTCCCTAGAGACATCTCATGAGTTAGCAAGGTGCCTATCAGCTTATCATAGCTGTTGGTCTTAAGATCATGAGCCTCCTCGATAGCACTCTTCTTGGAGTCCCGCTCTAAGGTAAGAGTGCGGAGAATCTTCTTGATGAGCTCCTCCTCGGTGAACACCTTCCCAAGCCTCTTTAGTGCATTATCATTGTTAATGAACCTAGTATTCATACTCTGAATACCCTCACTGGCACCCATGGAGAACAT
>CATIWQ010793773.1:0-14038 GCA_949673415.1 Euphorbia schlechtendalii
CATTTAAATTAATTATGAACACGTTATTGACTCTAGGAGCATATATCAAAGTTTTATTTGACTTACAGTCAATGATGGAGCATCCTTCTGAGTCAAAGATGACTTTTCTTCCTTGGTCACACAGCTGAGCGATACTCAGAAGATTGAAATTCAGTCCATCCACAAGGGAGACTTCTTCAATTTTGATTACTGCTCCAATGGTTTCTTTGCCAATGATTTCTCCCTTTTTGTTATCCCCAAAGCTTACATTTCCATATCTTTTGCATTCTAATGAGATGAATGATGTCTCATCTCCTATCATGTTTCTTGAGCATCCACAGTCTATATACCAGATTTGTTGACCTTCTGTGGATCTAAGACTTACCTGCAAAAGTAGATGGTTAGAATCTTCGAACCTAGTTTCCCTTGGGTTTAGTTGCATTATAAATTAGATATGGCCACTCATAAGAATCATAAAAACTGTTCTTAAATCTACACATAGAAGTTGTGTGGTTTTTCTTTCCACAAAAGTTGTAGAAGACCTTTATAGCTTCTCTGGCCTTTTCTTTCTGTAGAGTTCTGGGAGATGGACAAAGATCAAAAGGTTCTTGAAGTGGTTGCCTCTGAGGTATGACTCTTCTTCTGGCTTGTGGATTTCTCTGAGTCATCTTCTAATAACCTCCTTTCTGATGATTATCTACATCATACCTATATCCATACTCCATATGGCTCCTTTATTTTGGAGCTGAGGATTCACCTTGATATATCCTTTGAACATTTTACTTCTGAGAGGTGTTTATCTTCTGAGGATGCTTCTTCTCTTGTGAATGTTTCTTCTTCTGATGATGTTCTTTCTTTTGAGGAGGCTCATTCTTCTAAGATGCTAATTTTACAGGCAGAGTTATTTTGCTTGATATGTGTCCTTCTACCAACATTACTCATCTGCTAAGGTTGGTAGCATTGACTCCTACTAGAACTAATTCTTTCTTGAGCTTCTCAACCTCAGTTTCAAGCTCACCTTGCCTCTTGTGAATAGCTTTGGTGGAGTTATCTCTAGCTATATCTCGGATACAGAAGTCTTAAAAATCTTCTTCCAGAAGCTTCATATGTTTTTTGTTCTTTTTAACCTGCTTATAAATTTATGCAAGTAGTTGCATGATTTCATCAGGAATATTGAGTTTGGAATTTACCTCATCATTCGCCTTAGATTTTTCTTCTGAGGATGAGACTTTCTCTATGCTGCTATGCCAAGACTCAACTGTTAGGTACATATCATCTTCGGCCATGAAACATATTTGAGCAGTTTCTTCATCTTCTGAGGAATCTGCAGAGCTCTCTTCTTCATTGTCGCTCTATGTTGCCACAATAGCTTTCTTTCCTTTATCCTTTCTTAGCCTTGGGCAGTTTGATTTGATATGTCCTTCCTGGTGACATTCAAAACAGGTTATAGGTTTTTTATTTTCACCTTTAGTTTTCTCCTCTGATTTTCTGAACTTTCTTTTCTTCTGGAAGTCTAACTTCTGGGGAAAAATTCCCTTCTTCTGGAACTTTTGAGGAGTCATTGAGTTCTTCTTCATGAACTTCTTGAATCTTCTGGCCAGCATGGCCATATCCTCATAATCCTTTGATGAGCTTTCATCAACTTCTTCTGCTCTTAGGATTATTACCTTCTTTCCTTCAAACTTTGCTTTTTCTTTCTTTTGAAAATTCTGCATAGAGATCTCATGAGTGATTAACGAACCGATGAGTTCATCATACCTGTATGTAGTGAGATCTTAAGCTTCTTTTATAGCTGTCTTCTTAGCCTGCCATTTCTTAGTTAGACTTCTGATAATCTTCTTCACTTGCTCCTCTTCTGAGAAGTTCTTTCCCAGTCTCTTTAGTTCGGTGATGATGTTAGTGAATATGGCATTCATGTTTGAGATTGATTCTCCCTCTCCCATCTCAAATAATTCATAGAGTCGCAGATTCTAATTGATCTTTTATTCTTTCACTTTGTCTGTTCCTTCATAGGTTACTTCAAGCTTTTTCCATATCTCTCGAGCACTCTCACAACTTGAGATTTTGTTATATTCTGCAGCATCTAAGGCACAATGTAAAAAGTTAATTACAGTTGCATTACTCTGTAATTTTTTCATGTCAAAGTCATTATATTCATTTTCAGGTTTAGGAGAGACAACCCCATCTACAGTGGATGTAGAAATGTATGGGCCATTGGCTATAGCAAGCCATGCATACATATCCTGAGACTGTATGAAATTTTTCATTCTGTTTTTCCAGAATGTATAATTCTATCCAAAGAACAGTGGGGGTCGGGATACAGACAACCCTTCTGGGAGTATCTGCGTGGTCATATTTCCAGGCAAGTGTTTCATGCTATTTTCACCCATTTTAATCTTTTACTCTAGATTTGTTAAGTCTGTTTTAGAGTTCCTTCTTTGATACCAATTGTAGGATCTAGTAGGGTGATAAAATAGGTCAGAGGGGGGTGAATGACTCTTTTTCTAAGTTCACTATATTCTTCACAAAGTTGCTTCTGAGACTTCTTCTGAGTAGTTTTTCTTTACTCAAAATCCCCTTTTTCTATTTAAGTGTTTTAGTTACTGAATTAAATAAAAATAATAATAGAGTAGAGTAAGAAAATATGCAAACATTGATTTTATCCTGGTTCAGCCTCTACCTAATCCAGTCCTTAGAATCTCTTGTCCAAGATTTAATTCACTAGTGGTTTTTCTTCTGGTGAAAAGCAAACCCTTTACAGCTTAAGATTGAAGTTCCTTCCAACAATCTTGCCTATGGTGAGCTATACCAATACAGGAGTAACGTCCTTCTGTATCTGAGGCTCTGAGCTTTGTCTCTCTTAAGTAGCTTCCTTATGAGATTACCTAGCTCCCTCACACTAACTTACCCTTAGCTTAGTGTGATTTACAACGATTTATAATTAAATGGATTTTATGAACTTCTGAACTTTGTTTCACTTAGCTCAAGTACAAACAAATAAGATTTAAGTGTTTGCTAGAAGAAGATTGCAAGTAGATTGAGAATTGGTTCACTCTTGAATTCTTTTGTTAAGATTCGGCAACATTCTTCAATGGCGGAAATCATCCTTTTATAGAGGGAGAGAATGTTTCCGTTGATTTTTAGACCATTACCAGGAATTCTGCCGTTGTCTCCCAATATTATTTCCGTTAACAATCTGTTAGAGTAGCTCGTCCAACTCTTATCTGCGCCATGCTGTATCAGGTTGATTTGGGGGGTCCACTTTGTACTGCAGATATGTATCAGATTAGCAGGTGAGATTTTTTCCTGATTTCGCAACAACTTTTATCTTGTAGTAGACTGAAGAACAAAGCGCGCTGTGGCATTAAATGCGAAGTCAGCTTTCTTGACTTTTAGCGCTGAAAGACTAAGTTGACCTTTTGCAATCCTTAGAAGGGCTTTTTAACGTTCTGAGTCTTGAGTGATCTTCTGAGATATTGAATACCTCATCTAACTTTAATTGCTTCTGAACATTCATAGTTCTGCTGACAAATCCTTGTGCTTCTGAGGCGTCTTCCTTCTAAACTTTGCTTCTGAACTCAGAACTTACAAAACTAAATTATCTTCAGAATCTAACAGTCCAGATAAAGCAAACGGGGCTTGGAGATTTTCCTTAAGCCGCTCTAACTACTCTTTAACTGATTCCTTTCCTGGACGACAAGATCTAATGCGATTTCGAGATTTCTCTCACCGTTGCTCTAATCTCTCTACATCCACGATTTCTACTATTTTCTGATTGTTTGAGGGAAGTCTGGCTCCAACCTTTCATAGACCAAATTTCTTTTGTGATTTTCCAGCCTCTTTTGTTGTAACACTGCCTCTAGAGCTTGGAGACGTTTCTCATTAGTCTCTCTAGCTAACCTGTTTTCATTCATTCTATCTTGTACTGTAGCCATTATGTACATCAGTTGTTTTATATATTTTGTTATTGTTTGCTCCTTTGGGGTAGCTTCCAGTTGTTACCATCCTTCTAAATCTCTCTCCATGTCCTCGGTACGAAGTTTAATGGGTTTCCGCAAACATCAAGAGGGGGAGTTTGGTATTCACTGAAGTTTGGAAGTTTTCCATTTGGTAGAGCATTTGGATATGGGTTTGTGAGAAATGGGTTTGAGCTAATGAGTGTTTTATGGGGAATTTGTGAGTTGTTTGGTTTCATGACTGAACTTTTGAGAAGGGATGCTCAACGCGTCATTGATGTCAAAATCCAGGAAGTTGAGTTATCACCTGCAAGATAGAAGGGAGGTTAGACAGCCGGAGGTCTGGCGAAACCTCTCCAACGCTCTAGTTAGTTATGGAGAGAGAAGAAGGTAATGACGAAATGTAGTGGGAGAATTGTGTACCTGACTCCTTGGGATGCATGCCATATATATATAGGCTATTAGGTGGGTGACATGCCATAATTATCGTGACCTCTTATCTAAGTAACGGGTTTGAGTCATGCTAGCTTGGACCTTGGGTTTGAGTCATGCTAGCTTGGACCTTTAGGCCGAGGGGTCTGAGTTATGGGCTATTTTGATAGATCTTCAACTTCGGCATTCGTCGACGACTCAATCTCTCTCCTTTGCTGGAAAATCACAGATTATTTCCGAATAAAGAAAACGTAGTAGATCGATTAGCTTGATTCAATAAACATATCTCTTAATTAGCATTCACTTAACATATTGCAGTTACAAAGGTCATGTAAAAGGTCAAAATTAAGTTTAGAACAAGTCGAAGGTCATGTAAAACAACTTCATTTAAACCATTAGCATTCTCTTTCTCTCATTCATTTACAAATTCTTTCTCAGTATGGTTTAGTTAGCTGTTGCCGTGATTGCATTTGTAAGTGATAGTTGTTTTTTTATACATAAATTTTAATTTTCAAAATAACCAAAAACACTCGTAAACAGGTGTATAACTAAACTACTCTTTAATCAAATTACACATCATACAGCCAACTTAAAAATATAGGCAACTCATCCAACTTCAATTTTTGCAACATTGCGTGCTCCGACAAACGTGGACCAGTACTCCACTAACATATTATTGGAGTTGATTTGATTATCTTAATCATATTAGAGAAACAGCACAACTAATCACCACAAACACTATGATTATAAATCATTCATTGAGTAAAAAGTAAAAATATTTAAGTTAGAAATAGAATTTAATTGAATTGATTTTGTTAGTTTAATTTCTTTGTTAAAAAGCTCCATCAAAAAATTCAATTATTTGTCAATAAATTTTTGTAACATATTCCATATGTAATAAATATTTTCACTTCTTATAAAGAAGAATAGACAATTGTCAATGTGTAAAAGTACAAAAACTACAACTTACTTTGTAACAGCGTTTACAATAATTAAATACTCTTAAAAAAAGTAAATTCAAATATATGCTATTGTCAAAGGTAAAATTAATATTTAAAACCATGACATATATATTACGATTTCCGATATATACATCTGCAAGGAATTTCTTAGATGAATTGATTTATTTCAATGAGTTTTCATTCCAAACAACATATCGTTAAGATGATATGTTAACTTTAATTTTGAATGCCACATTTTAAATTTAATTCATTTGATCTGGTTAGAAATGAAAACTTATTGAAAGAAATCAGTTCATCCAAGAATTGAATTCTTACAAATTTGTGGATTAGAAATCATATAAAGTTAACATGATTAGGATTTATTTGTTTTGTTTAATATCACTTTTACCTTATTACCCCTTAATATATATTGCTTGTCTATAATTAAGCTATAACATAGTCAATTTTGTGATAATAAATAAATTCAAAATATCTGTTGAAAATAAAATATAACTGCAAGAATATTATAGCTATAATAAGAGAAGCATAGAGAATATGAAAGATATTTTATTTCTTATCTCTGAGGTGTATTGAATAAGAAAAATTGAATCCTATTTATAGGAAAACTCAATGGCACAAATAGTAAATAATAAGGAAACATAATACATCAAATATTAATAATGTAGGACCTGCATCATAATGTTGCATAGTAATCGCATAGTATTTACATAGTAGCCGCACAGTATTTGGCGGCTACCGACGCATCAAATTTTCAACGCTCCCTTTTGATGAGTAAATTTTGCGAATGGGACACTGCTTCTTTAAATACCTTACCAAGGAAAAACCCAGTGGGATAAAAACCTTAGTTAAGGGAAAAAGAGTTCAGTGTTTACTCCCCCTATTCGCAAGTTGACTGAAGATCCTTAAGACAACGCATTCCGATGCTATAAACCAATTTCTTGAAAGTTGAGGAAGGTAAAGCCTTGGTAAATAAATCTGCTAATTTGTTGCAAGAGCGGATTTGTTGAATAATGATTTCCCATTCTTTTCAAGATCATGAGTGAAGAAAATTTTTTGTGAAATATGTTGTGTTCTATGTCCTTTAATGTATCTTTCCTTTAACTAGGCAATACAAGCAGCATTGTCTTCATATATTGTTGTCGGATCTTCTTTAGTCGTTACTTTTCCACATGCTTCTCGAATATGCTTGATTAATGATCTCAGTCATACACATTCACGACTAGCTTCATAAATTGCTATTAATTCTGCATGATTTTAGGAAGTAGCCGTAATAGTCTGCTTTGTAGATAGCCAAGATATAGCTGTTCCTCCCTATCTGAATAAGTAGCCTGTTTGAGATCGAACTTTGTGTGGTTCAGATAAATAACCGGCATCTGCATATTCGATTAATTCTGGCTTAGGTTCATATGAGTAAAATAAACCCAAATCAATAGTTCCAAGAAGATAGCGCATTATATGTTTAATTCCATTCCAATGTCTTCGTGTAGGTGCGGCACTATATCTTGATAACAAATTCACAGAAAATGCAATATCTGGCCTTGTATTATTAGCAAGATACATTAAGGCACCTATCGCACTAAGATATGGTATTTCAAGACCAAGAACTTCTTCATTATTTTTTGTAGGATGAAAAATATCATTTTTCACATCAAGTGATCGTACAACCATTGGGTTGCTTAACGGATGTGCTTTGTCCATATTAAAATGTTTTAGGATCTTTTATGTATAATTAATTTGATTGATGCACCAAAAACCCTTTTTTCTAGGTGCTCAATTTGTAAACCAAGACACAATTTTGTCTTTCCTAGATCTTTCATCTCAAATTCTTTCTTTAAAGAATCAATTGCTTTTGGAATCTCCTCTAGAGTTTTAATGTTAATTAAGTCATCAACATATATTGAGATGAAAATAAAATTAGATCTCGATCTTTTTATTAAAACACAAGGATAAATTAGATCATTTTTATAACCATCTTTCAATAAATATTCACTTAGTCGATTATACCACATGCGACTGATAAGTGTATAGTTACACTTAATATAATATTAATTTTACACATTAAACACTATAAATTAAGTCATTTTTATACTTCATATAAAAGATTTCACATGGTATGTAGTTGTTTTTAATGCAAATGCAGATACTAGGTAAATCTTGGGAGTAAAATGATATAAAGTGGAATTCTATGAAAAAAGAGTGAAAAAGGTGCAAAAAGATGCGTGGAACTTAAAGATTTGGCTTAGGATCGAAGCTGTCAATAAACGATGAAGTTGCAAGGAGATTTCTAAAGAAAAACTCAATTCACGGTCATGACAATCATTCGCGATCGTGACAAGTTCTACTTCAAATTAGAAGTCTGCCAATCAAAGATTCACGGTCGTGACATATATATCAAGGTCGTGACTTGAACGGTTTTCTGGTTTTATCTTCTTAACTACCAACCGCCAGATAAGCATGATCAACCGCCATCAACTACCAACGAAAAGACACTTATCAGAAGTCAACCAATCATGAAAAGGTGTCTATCCATTATGGATTAAATCAAAGCTTCTTAACCAATCACAATGAAGAGATGCAATCATTCACCAATGGACGTAACTCTTCATTTGGATAGATGCAACCCTTCGAACTTTATAAATAGGGCTCCAAACCTTACAAATTTCGTGCACCAATGCATCACAGAGTGTAGAAGAAAGGGGTGAAAGATAGTACATGGTGTATAGATAGAGAATAAATATCTAGTTTCGCTACGTTCATAAGCATTAGCGAGAAAATGTTTAAGTGATTCGAATCCTTGTTTCGATCACTAGATTCTCTATATTCTCGAGTGATTGTTGTATAAGTGTACTTGCAAATTAGTTATCAATAAAAGTTTTCGTTCTTCAATAGTCATTTGTTCGATATTCCCAAAGAATAGCATCCTAGCGGAGGTTCTGTACGGGGACGAGACTGAATTCAAAGCAGACGCTGGAATCACGGGAATTGATGACTCCCATTAAAGAGTGGATATGGTTTGATCAACTTTATCTTTCACTTGCATTCCTTACAACTTTGATTTGCTTTCTACTTATACTTTCTATTTCGAAGTTTATGATATGTCTATGTGTCATAATGCGTATTTCGTGTTAAGTCTTTCATGTTAATCAAGTTATATGCGTTGGAGTTAATTTTAAGAGTAATTTCAGGGTTAACAATATCGTGTATAATCACTGGATCTGTGATATAATGCTATTTAGTGAGCCAACATTTTTGGAATGGTAACTTGCTAAATGTGGCTATGTGAGAGCGACCCGTACTAAGCATAGTATTGATGTTGTCCACGTTTATATGATAGTCTTAATTCGTTTGTGCTAGATTTAGAAAAGCCATTTCATGTGTTTCTCTGCGATGAATAATTGAACATCTGAGTATTTAGAATCGAGTTTGTTAGATTAGTTTAGTGAATCGTAATAACTTTGTTGAACTTGCATTCTTTCTCTGCTATCCTTATTTCGTAGGAAAAATTTATATATTTAGATTCTCTAATCTTTCATACTTATATCTACTCATTTTTCATTCTAACCCTTCTTTCCTAAAACTTTACCTTATTATATTTTATCTTTCCTTGCTGATCTTTAGAACTAGCCCTTCCATGTGGGATCAATATCTTTTAAAACTACATCGCAACTGTATACTTGCAGTTATCATCATTTTTCTATTTGATAAGAGGTACTAACAACACCTATATTTTTCACGAACAAGTTTTTGGCACTGTTGATATATAGCCGAATCTTGTAAACAAACTATTAAACTTATCAGTAGAAAAGTGGCGAACAGCGACCAGATTGTTTTAATCCATACAATGATTTTTGCAACTTAATAGAGTAAAGTTCTCATTTGTTACATTTTTCTAGCTTTTTTAATCCTTCGAGGATTTTCATATAAATATCTTGTTGAAGCATCAATTAAAACCATAAAATATTGAAATGGTCCACATGGTGGTTGAATCGGTCCACATATATCACATTGTACGCGTTCTAAAAATACTGGCGATTCAGTTCCGACCTTAACTTTAGAAGGTTTTATTATTAATTTTCCTTGCGAACAAGTAGCATAGAAAAATTTATTATGTTGAATAAACTTCTGGTTTTTCAACGGATGTCCATGTGCGTTTTCAACAATTTTTCTCATCATTATCGAACTAGGATGACCTAGTAGTTCATGCCAAATTTTATATGTATCCGAATCTATAAACTTCTGGTTTATAGTCAAATTTACCTCAGTTATATTAATATATGTGTAGTACAAACCAGATGAAAGAGTATAAAATTTTTTAAGTATACATTTCTTACTTGAAATAATATGAAGACATTCTTTGTTGTCTTCATTCTCAGTTTCAATATGATATCCATTTTTGTGAATATCTTTAAAACTTAATAAATTTCAGTGAGAATTTGGGGAAAATAATGCATCATTTATAATATGTTTTGTTCCCCTTTGTAACATACTATTAGCTCTTCCGGAGCCTTCAACCATTTTTGTTTTACCCCATATTGTGGTAATAATGGTTTCACCCATTTTTAAAGTAGAAAAATATTTCGCCTCTTTAAGAATAGCATGGGTAGTGGCACCATCCACTATACATAAATTTGCTTCATTTGCCTTGATGTTAAATAATACCGGGAAAGAATTCATTTTCTTCATTAAAGAAATAAAGACAGGTTATTATTTATTCATAAAATAAAAATTATATTAAACATAATAATAAGCAATACATATTTCAAATGCATAAAGTAAATAAATTATTATTATTCATATTTTTCTTTTCCACAAGTGCTGGGTAATAGAAAATCTTCCAATTCAATATTTGTCAGATTAATTGGGTCATTATTTTCCAGTATTAAATTAGTCTCTGGTTCAGCACTTTTCTTAAGATCAGCCTGGTATAAGGCCACTAGATGTTTAGCGGTTCTACAAGTTCCTGACCAATGACCAGTCATACCGCATTATAGCATTTATTTTCATTACTTTGATTGTTACACTTCTGGTGGCTATTATTATTTTTCTACTTCTGGTGAGAATTATTATTATCATATCCTCTACCACGACCACGGCCATGACCACGATCACGACCTCTACCTCGACCATGACCATTTCTGCGACCGCGTCCATTATAATTGTCATTATTACTATGAAATATCGCATTTTCTTCTGGCAATGGATCTGTTCTTGTGGATCGTAGTTCATGATTTTCAAATACCAATTGATTTCTTTACTCAGCTAAAATGAGAGCAGCAATTAATTCATTGTACTTCTTATAGCCTTGCATTCTATATTGTTCCTGCAGGATAACATTATTTGGATGGAAAGTGGAAAATGTCTTTTTCAGTAATTCATCGTCAGATTTTGGCTCTCCACGTAATTTCAAAATTGAAGTAATTCTAAGAAGTTCAGAATTATATTCACTTATAGATTTTTTATCTTGTAATCATAAGTCATTCCATTCATATCGAGCTCGTGGTAGAGATACTTTCTTTAAGTGATCATATATGTCTTTCAGCTGTTTCCACATATCTGCAGGATCTTCAACAATTAGGTATTCTACCTTAAGTCTTTCATCAAGGTGACGGCGGAGAAGAACAAGGGCCAATGCGTTATGTTGTGCTGAGGCGTTATTATTTTCAATGATACATCTTTCAAGACTCAATGATTTTAAATGTATTTTTACATCGACCATCCAAGTTAAGTAATTTTTCTCGGATACATCAAGAACAAAATCAAGATTTGTCAAATGAGACATATTTGAAAATAAAATCACACCTTACTTTAGGAATATTTGGTTGGATTTTTTATAGAGCAAGGTCGTACTGATAATATGTTGGAAATAAAATATAACTGCAAGAATATTATAGCTATAAGAAGAGAAGCATAGAGATAATATGAAAGAGATTTTATTTCTTATCTCTGAAGTGTATTGAATAAGAAAAATTGAATCCTATTTATAAGAAAACTCAATGACACAAACCGTAAATAATAAGTAAATATAATACATCAAATATTAATGATGTAGGCCCTTCATCATAATGTTACATAGTAGTCGTATAGTATTTGCATAGTAGTCGTACGATATTTGACGACTACCGACGCATCAAATTTTCAACAAGATCATCAATTGATGTGAATAAACGTCCCATACAAGGATTTAATTTAGGTTACCAAATTCTATCGAATTTTATCAAGTAAATTCTTTTTTTTCTTTTTACTATGAATTGCCAAACATAGACACTTCTGATTTTATAGGAGGAACATTTCATGACAACAGTTATTTGTGAATGTCTTCCTCATGTAACACCTGCTATAGGATAATTCAATCCTATAAATATGGTATTGTCGTACTTACAATGAAAATAGTGTTGATATTATAAAAATGCCGCTGCAATAAATAAATTTTTGCAGTGAAAAATTTAATTTGCTGGAAGGTACTCTTTCCATTTCAAAATAATTGTCGCTTTAAGATTTTAGAAAAATTTTAAAATAACTGTCGTTTTAGGATTTCGATGCATTTTTTTAAAAATTTTATCCATTTTACCCTTATTTAATGCGCATTGAAAATGATAAAAGGAATCAAGTATCCAATCAGCTTTCAAATTAACAAAAATCATAGGGGTAAATAATTTTTAATACTTTAATTAATGTCATCTCGGTATTGACAAACAACCTAAAAACGACAGTTATTTTGAAATGAAGGAACATATAATAATTGACGCCAAAAAACATTTACCGGTAAATAATCCTTAACATTTTCTTGGTATGCACGTACAGCCATGTTTCCACAAATGTTATTTTCTTTTTGTTACCTATAAATAATGCATACATTTTTTCATTATTTCCATTGAGTTAAAGATTCACTATTATTTGTTTAAGATCATGATGAATTAAAGTAAAATGATTCATTGATCTGTCTGAAATCCGAACTTATTATTTTTGTGAAATAACAAATAACTGTTGCAACTCTACTTCAAAGTCAACTAAAAAAAATCTATTTGTTATCGTAGGGGTAAGGCTTACACCCGATCCCTTACTCCGCTTGTGCAGGAACCTTGGTAGGAAATTGGATAATGTTATTGTTGTTATTGTATACATACAATCGTAATTTATTATTTTTTCGCATTAAATAATTTATTGATAGCTTCAACATGAATTTTTTAAATATTGTTGTTAACATTAGTTCTTCACAACAATTTTTCGAAATTTCCAGAGTGAATGAGTCTTTATGCGGTAATAATATGGTAGTTACTGCATGTAGGTATTTAAATCCATAAAATAATATTGTTTTAATTGTGTTTTTTCATTGAACCTTTGGTTTTTTATGATAAAAAGGAAGAAATCTATTATCCCCAATAAAATTGTTCCCTTTCATGTACTTCATTCAACTTTTGACATATGATAATTGAATTCTAGTCAATTAACACTCCTTAACTTAAACGTTAACATCTCCGCACACCTCTCGTCCACAAAACTCACGATTCTCTCTGTTAATTTCCAATTTTGATTTCATTAATGTTGATGTTGGGCCTTACTTCAATTTTTTCGTTGAACAATTCTTCTCCATTCCAAATTCAATCGATTTCGAGTATTGAATTATTTCCTTTAAATTCTCCCGGCAACATGAGAACTAGATCTATCCAGGGCAGTTGAAGTGAAAGCGGTTGTCAATCTCGTGCATTCGTTTGAATGATTTTTTCTTATTGAAATCATTTCCACGCTTCCTGCCCATTACCTTTTCCCCTGTACTTTGTAAATAGAATTTAGATTTCTCACTCATTATGCTATCTCCCATAAAACTACAAATTGTAGCCTTCTTGAGGTCAAAACTTTTATACCCACTAAAATCATAAGTAATTCAACCAACTCAGGAATATGAAATTGGATTGGGTATTCTTGGTTTCCGTATGTTGTGCGATAATGATAATGAAATCATAAATGAAAGAGTTCTTTAATTAAGCAAAGTGAGGAGGATGAGATTAACAGAATTCACGTTAGCTAGCAAGAAAATTATAGCAAAGATCAAGTTTGAAGAACCTTTATATTACATACTTGATATAAGTTTCAAAACTCATTTTATTCTGTTACTTTTATTATTTTATTCATTTTTTTGGAATTAGACATGTAAAAGAAAGGTTTTTAAAACCTAATCCTTCTTGTAATTTTTCTAGCATTCAATGGATTTCGTGATTAGGATTATACCTGACTCAAATGCATAGAAAAAGACATCTAATAAGGGACCACTGATTTTCTTTTCTTGCTAAATTGGCATTTTGGGCAACAAAAGTTTATAATTTTTGTGGTGTAAAGTATCTTCCACGCTCATTTTTGTAATAAACTCATTTCGTATTGCAATTGCACAAATCTGTGTCAGGACATAATGATTTAAGAAAAATGATTGCTGAAAGGTAGAGATATTAAATTAATGCTATTTTGATTTGTATGTGTAACTGTATATGGTTTGGTAGGAATATATGTAGATTCCCAATAGTTGTTAGCTTCTGATTTTCTATTTACTTTTTTGACAAAAAAAATCCAAATTCTGAACACAAGTGTTTTCTAAATCAATTCCATACCTGTCCTTATTTTGTCTTTACTATTTTTTAGGTTTGGAATTCTACTTAATTAAATCAAACTATTGCATATCGAATTAAGTTTTTGGTAAATGGTTTTCATTATATATAT
>CATIWQ010793949.1:0-13659 GCA_949673415.1 Euphorbia schlechtendalii
CTATCAACACAAACACTAACTCCATCTTCTTCTTTAATTTAATGTCCTCCTGCAATTACATCCAAAATTTATTCATCAGAAATTGCTAAACAAAGCCACCATTATATTAAAGAAATGAATGATTACCTAGTTATAAAACAAAGTAATTATTTTGTGGAGACAAGATACCTTAATTATTTATGGACTCTATTCATCATCAAGATTGAATTTCAATTAATTTATTATTTAATTAATATTAACATCATTATTAAATTGTCAATTATAGTTTGCCAGCCGGCTAACCATCTACCCTTAAGTTGCATCAACGGTTCTATTGTTGCCTTAACTTTTAAAAGTTTCTCTAAGCCTCCTAAACTTAACTAAAGTGAATTAGTTAACTTCCCCATACAACAAAATCAGTCACACTTCCGGTATACCACTGGCGCCACTTATAAAATTTTGAAAAATAAAACTGATTAAAATTTTACATGTGACTCACATGATAAAAGTTTCACGATTCAATGGAAATTATCTCACTTCGGACAAAATTTAAAAATTCTCTCCCTCATCACACTTCTCCATTCTTCTTCTAATCCAAATCAATTTTTTTGATCTCCACTAAAAATCAAGTGCGAATATTTTTTTCCTCCACAAAAACTCATGACTAAATTTTAAACTCAAATTCAAAGGATCATTTTATTCCTTCTAAACATAATTCCACAACAGAGTTTTGCCGTAAATTTGAACGTCTCGGCTTCTTCACGTAGACTAAGAAGCTCCGCACTTGAGATATCTGAATCTCCATCTTCTGCTCACGAGATTGTGTCCTTGTCTCATTTCAAACGATATTGACCGAAACCCTATTTCAATATCAACTCTTTCGAATCTTTATTTTGATATTCTATATGCTCATATTTGAATTTTCTTTTTTTGTTAATATTGAATTTAATTTGCAAGTTTGTTGGGCTAATGAAAAGAGTTATTGATTTGTTGTGGTAGATGATGATTAGGCTTTTTTGATTCTACGTTAAAATGGAGGTTTTTTTAACTCTGGAATTAATAGAAAAAGCAAAACAACAAAAGGCTAGAAAGCTAGAGAATCCATAAGTCGGGAGAGTGTCGGGCTCGATTTCTTGAATGAGCATACAAGTAGGATAACACATAATACAAAATCAATTGGCTTATGTTAATACCCAATCTACTCGACTTATATATCACTCATATTTCTTTATTATTTCTAATGTGGGATATCCCAACATTTTCAATACTCCCCCTCAAGTGCAACTGGGCCTGAATCAGTTGCCACTTGTCAAACATTCCTTGGCCTATCTGTCCCAAGCATAAGGTCCACAACAAGTCTAGTCTCGCCGCAAGCCCAATTCCACCAGGACTTCAATCTTAAACCCAAGATCTTCTTGTTGTCAGGTCTTTCTCTCGCTCTGATACCATGTAGAGAATCAATGTCATAAAGAAATACAAGTGATATATAAGTGGAGTAGATTGGGTTGTAATGTAAGTCAATGGTTTTGTGTTAGATGGACTGAACTCCACTTGTATACTCACTCAAGCTATCGAGCCCTACACTCTCCTAGCTTATTAATTCTCTACATGGTATCAGAGCGAGAAAAAGGCCTAACAACTAGAAGATCCTAGGTTTGAGTTTGAAGTCCTGGTGAAAGTGGGTTAGCGGAGAGACTAAACCCGTTGTTGACCTTGAGCCTTAGAGGGATAGGCTAATGAATGTTTGGAAAGTGACAACTAATCCAGGCCCAGTTGCACTTGAGAGGAGTGTTGGAGATGTTGGGGTTATCTCACATCGAAAATAATAAAGGAATATGAGTGTTATATAAGTAGAATAGATTGAGCTTTACATAAAATAATTAGTTTTGTATTAGATGGGTTCGACCCCCCTTGTATGCTCACTCAAGCAATCGAGCCTGACACTCTCCTAGCCCATGAATTCTCTACAAAAGAAATCACAACAAAAAGTGGGGCAAAAAGCTTGTTGAGTGGTGTCCCTCCAACTTATGGGACCCACTATATATACTTATAAAAAGAAAAAAAAGAAGAAGACAAGAAAAGATTGACAGATAAAGTCACAAGATAGATACAAATAAAATAGGGGGCAGATTTGGTTGGCAATTATCGATGAAATTGGAGGAGTGATTGAAGGCATTTGAAGATACGTGTCTTCAACTTCTTATAAATAGAGAGATTTCTGCCTCATTTGAAAGGCAAAGCAAAGAGAAGAAAACACAGATATATCAAAATCTGTGTAAAGATTTTTTAGAAAAGGATTTCTAAAAATCAGGAAGAGAGAAAATAGTGAGGTTTTGGGAAACACCCGAGTGATACTATTTTGTAATAATCTCTTTTGTACCTGCTATTGTTATTATAGTGGAAGAAAAAAGATCGAAGTTTGTCTCGTGGTTTTTTCCCTAACTTCAATTGGGGTTTCCACATAAAAATCCTTGTATTCTTTTTATATTCCGCTGCAATAGTTTTTCTCATAATATTGTTATTAGTCCTTACAAGTGGTACCTGAGCTAAACGGTTGATTTATTTGTAGAAGTCGTGGTTATATATTTCAAAAATATATATACCAAGTCGATGAGAAAATAACGACGAATCCGGTGATGCTGTCCGTTCAAAAAACTGGTGTAGAAGAGTAATTTGAGTGAATAGTAAAATAGTAACTCAATGTTATCATTCACATGAATAGTAATTTCATGAATAGTACATTTTTCATCAATTTCAAAGTTCGACATGACTAATGACGATGCAATGATTAAACTGACAAATTCAAATTATTCAATGTGGAAATCCAGAATGGAGGATTACCTCAATTGCAAAGATCTATACGATCCAATTGAAGGTGACGAGGCCAAGCCAAAGGAAATAAAAGATGAACAATGGAAAAAGTAGAAGAAGCAAACATTGGGTATAGTAAGTCAATGGATAGATCCTAGCCTATACAACCATGTGAGAAATGAAACAAATCCCAAAGCTCTCTGGAAGAAGTTAGAAGATATGTACAAGGCTACAAATGCTCTAGCAAAAGTGTTCATGATTCGTAAAGTCATGAACTTAAAATTGTCGAAGGGACGATCAATTACACAACACTTGAAAGACTTTGAAGGACTCGTATCGGAACAAGCAATTACCAGTATGTCCATGGATGATGAGATGCAAGCATCTCTTCTATTGGGATCTCTGCCTGAGAGCTAGGATACTCTTGTTGTATCGTTGAGTAATTCAGCTCCAAATGGTGTGGTGACTATGTCCATGGTAAAGAATATACTACTCAATGAAGAAATTCATAGAAAAGACTTTGCCAATACTAGTTCACAAGCCCTTATCATAGAGAATAGGGGCTGAAGCAAGAGTAGAGGTCGTGGGAATGGAAAATCCAAAGATAGATCCAAGTCTCGGGAGAAGAGGTCATGATATCACTATGGAAAGTAAGGTGATCTCAAAAGAAATTGTCATTTCTTTAAACAGGAGAATGCAAACCGAAACCAAGATAATGGCAAAAAGAAATCTGCTACAGTCTCAACAGAAGATGGTCAGGTGACTTTAGTCTCTCATGATGCAGATTGTTATCATATTGGAAATGCAGAAACTGAGTGGATAGTTTACTCTGGTGCTTCATACCATTGTGTTCCAAAAATGGAATACTTCTTCACGTACAAAGTAGGCGACTATAGCACTATTAAAATGGGAAATAACAGTGTTTCTCAAATGGTGGGCGTCGGTGATATCTACGTGAAGACAAACATCGGGTGTACATTAACACTTAAAAATGTCTGACATATTCCCGATCTTTGGTTAAACCTATTGTCTATTAGTGTACTAGACAAAGAAGGCTATCACCATCATACAAGCGATGGAGGTTGGAAACTCGTCAAAGGATCATTGGTGGTGGAAAAAGGAAAATTATGTTGCTCACTATACAAAATGCACGCGGTAATATGTGCTGGCCAACTTATAGTTGGAGATGAAGCTTCGCCAAATTTGTGGCATAGATGACTAGCGCATGTTAGTGAGAAAGGGTTGAATATTTTGTCTAAGAAGTCCCTCATCCCAATAGCCAAAGGTAAAATTAACCCTTGTGATAATTGTTTATTTGGGAAGTAATCGTGTTTCTTTTCATAAAAGTTTTAGAAGGAGAGATAACAAGTTATAATTGGTACACTTTGAAATAGGTGATCCCATAGAGATAGAATCAATTGGAGAAAAGAGATATTTTCTTACCTTCATCGATAATTTCTCAAGAAAGACATGGATATATTTGTTGTGCGTAAATGATCAAGTATTCAAGCACTTTCAGCAATTCCATACGATGGTGGAAAGGGAGACTGGAGTGGTGTTGAAGTGTCTACGCATAGATAATGATGGTGAATATATCTCTAAGGAGTTTAGAGATTATTTCAGTCAGCATGGTATCAGGCATGAAAAGATAATTCCTAGTACACCTCAACAAAATGGAGTCGTTGAACAAATGAATCACACCATTGTTAAAAGAGTCAGATCCATGCTCAAAATGGCTAGCTTACCTAAGTCATTTTGGGGAGAAGCTGCCTATACTGCTGTTTACCTGATCAACCGACTACCTTCAGCACCTTTGCATTTTGATATTCCGGAGAAGGTCCGGATAAGAAGAAACATCTCATACTCTCACCTGAGGGTATTTGGATGTAAGGCATTTATGCATGTTATGAAGGAGAAGAGAATAAAGCTTGATGACAAGTCAATTCCTTGCACTTTTGTCAGTTATGGAGATGAAGAGTTTGGTTACAAGCTACAGGATCCAGTGAAAAAGAAAATTATGTGGAGCCAAGATGTAGTATTTCAAGAGAATGGGATGATTGTTGATTGTCCCACCAATGATGATATTACATCATGGAGTATTTCATCAAATGATGAAACAGAAAGAAGAATGCAACAATTAGAATCCGAAGGAGAAGAAGAGCCAGTTGTGGGGGATCAAGAGACTATTGTAGATGGTGATACAAATGAAAAAAGTATTGATCAAGGGGAGCCAGAGTACCCCATTCTACACGAAGAAGATGAACCTCAATTGAGGAGGTCAACTAGAGAATGCCAACCATTTAAAAAGTACTCTAGTTCTGATTATATCTTAGTAACTGATGAGGCGGAGCCAGAAAGCTTCCAAGATGTACAATCTTGTAGAGATAAAGATTTTTGGATGAAGGCCATGCAAGAAGAGATGAATTATTTAAAGAAGAATGACACGTATAAGTTGGTAAAACTTCCAGCAGGGAAGAGACCACTCAAGAATAAATGGGTGTATAAGTTAAAGAAAGATGATGGCAACTCAGTGAGATACAAAGCTCGATTGGTCGTTAAAGGCTTTACTCAAAAGAAAGGTATCGACTTTGATGAGATTTTTTCACCAGTTGTGAAAATGAATTCTATTCGAGTAGTGCTAGGTCTTGTAGCCAGCTTAAACCTTGAGCTAGAACAGCTTGATGTAAAGACCGCATTCTTGCACGGAGATCTAAAAGAAATTATTTACATGGAATAACCAGAAGGTTTCGAGGTCAAGGAAAGAAAGACACGGTTTCTCACTTGAAGAAAAGTTTGTACGGATTAAAACATTCTCCATGATAATGGTATAAAAAGTTTGATTCTTTCATGGTGAATCAAGGCTACGAAAGGACAGAGGCAGATCCATGTGTATATGTCCAGAGATTTCGTGATGGTAAATTTATCATCCTTCTCTTAAATGTTGATGATATATTGATTGTTAAACCAGATGAAAAAATGATTAGCAAGTTGAAGGGCGATTTGTCTAATGCTTTTGATATAAAGGATTTAGGACTGGCAAGGAAATTTCTCGGAATGGATATTACCCCAGATAGAAAGTCCTACAAGTTATGGCTATTGCAAGAAAGATATATTGAATGAGTTCTAGATAGGTTCAATATGAAGAATGCCAAACTAGTTGGCACCCCACTTGTCGCTCACTTCAAGCTGAGTAAAATATCCTACCCCTCAATAGAAAAAAATAAATAAAATATGTCAAATGTTCCATATTCTTCAACGGTCGGGAGTTTGATGTATGCAATGGTATATACGAGACTAGACATTGCTCATGCAGTTGGCATTGTGAGTAGTTTTCTTTCAAATCCCCATAAGACACATTGGGAAGCTGTAAAATGGATCTTCAGATACCTTAGAGGAACTTCAAAGTTATGTTTATCTTTTGGAGATGGAAAGCTTACACTTGTTGGTTACATAGATGCAGATATGGTCGGTGATCTTGATGAAAGAAAATATACATCGAGTTACTTACTTACATTCTCAAGGGGAGCTATTTCGTGGCAGACACGATTACAAAAATGTGTTTCATTATCAAATACTGAAGCAAAGTGTGTTGCAGTAACAGAAGCAGGAAAGGAAATGCTTTGGTTGAAGTGATTCTTTGGAGAATTGGGTGTGCAACAAGAAGAATACATAGTTTATTGTGATAGTCAAAGTGCATTAGACTTGAGCAATCATACACGGATGAAACATATCGATATAAGATATCATTGGCTCAAACTTGCTATTGAAGAAAAAGAGTTCAATTTGCAGAAGATTCATATGGACAAAAATGTTGCTCATATGCTAACGAAGATTGTTCCAAAAGATAAGTTTGATCATTGTATCAAAGTAATCGGGATGGAGAATCCCACAATGTAATCGGGAGGGGAGAATTATTGAGTGGTATCCCTCCAACTTGTGGGACCCACTATATGTAATTATAGAAAGAAAAAAAGAAGAAGGCAAGAAAAGAATGACAGACAAAGTCACAAGATAGATACAAATGAAATAGGGGGAAGATTTGGTTGGCAATTATTGGTGAAATTGGAGGAGTGATTGAAGGCATTTAATAGGCAGTTGAAGATACACGTATTCAAATTCCTATAAATAGAGAGGTTTCTGCCTCATTTGAAAGGTAGAGCAAAGAGAAGAAAACACAGATATATCAATATCTGTGTAAAGATTTTTTAGAAGAGGGATTTCTAAAAATCGGGAAGAGAGAAAATAGTGAGATTTTGGAAAACACCTGAGTGATATTATTTTATAATAATCTCTTTTATACCTACTATTGATATTATAGTGGAAGAAAAAAAATTGGAGTTTATCCCGTAATTTTTTCCCTAACTTCAATTGGGGTTTCTACGTAAAAATCCTTGTGTTCTTTTTATATTCCGCTACTACAGTTTTTCTCGTAATATTGTTATTAGTCCTTACAAAGTTAAGCTAATGTAGTAGACATTCTAAGGAATTGAAACCGGTTACTCTCCCTTTGCTATTTTTCCATAACTTTGCTATTTCGGTTCATTGACGAGAGCATGTGGAGACTTCTTTGACTGATCATGCAGAGAAGAGCATTGTTACTCAAATAACTTAGCGATAAAATAAGCAGAAGATTGATTCAAATCCGTCATGAAAGCTGTGAGGAAGAACATTAGAATTTTTGCAATAAATTAAACTTTCGAATGAGTTTTTGAACGATGTCTCTACTAGGGTTTAGAGAAATTTTTTGCCTGGGATTAATTCCTACCGGATTTCAGTGATCTTTGCTCGGAATCTCTCTTAGGTTTCACTGCTTTCTTCGTCTTCTTTCTTTCCTATTCTTTTCTTTGTGATTTCTTTGTTTTCATTTATTTCAAGAAGATCTTTCTTGATGGATTCATTGCTTTCTTTCTACTACAACCAGCGTGACAAGCCAAAAGCTCACCAAACCATGTTTTCTTCTATGTGTGAAACTTCAAGAAGCCATAGCAGTGGCGCTCAATGCTATATCAAGACAGATTAGACTACCTTCAATTCTATGGGCAAGAACTCAAACATGGCAGCAACTAAAGAAGCTCCATCTTATGCCACGATTGTTTCTCATAGGGAAGCCTCTGAAATCCCTACCAGTGATAACAATAATGGGAACATGGCATCGGCAAGCATTCTTGATGCGGGGAATGGTTACAAAGCTGTTTGAATTCCATCAGAATTCTACAATGATAGAATTTCTTCTCACCAATTCTCAACTGTCGGCAGATTATCCTTGGCTAAAGGAGATAAACCATGGAAGCACTTAGATCTAAAGGCTAAATTGAATTCTATTTAGAATTGCAAGATGGACAGGAAGCTTATCTCTTTAGGGAGAGGTTTTTTCCATGTTATCATGCCCTTGGTAGAAGCTCCACAGAAGGTCTGGACCATAAGAAATCTTAATCTTAAACCTGGAATTATGTATTTCTCGGTATGGAAACTGAGCTTTGATCCTACAAAGCATAAACAGACTACTACGTAGGTATGGATCTAATTATTCAATCTTCCATGGGAATTTTGGGATAAAAGACTCCTTTCATGTATTGCTAGGGCAATCGGGGTTCCAATTAGATTTTATCGTAATACTATAGAGGGTGAATTTGATCACTACGCTAGAATTCTCGTTGATATTGATTTATCCAACATGGTTATGGACCAAATTAGAGTGGATACAGTTGAAAAAATCTTTTGGCTTGATGTTGAGTATGAAAATATCCAAAATTTTGCATAACCTGTCAATCTATTGGACACTCTTCAGTAGACTGTAGGAGGAACCAGAAGAAGGGGAGCTTGGATTATCCTGCTAATGCCAAATTGTTGGTTGTTCGCAACACTAAAGCAACTGGGAAAGTGACAGAGAAACCTCCTATGGCTTTGGAAAAGGAGCCTAGACAAAGAGAAGGAAAGAAGGCTATTTCTTGGGCTGATCAAGTTGAGGAAGAGGACAGTGACACTGAAAATATTTTCACGGATCCTGCTCCCGGCCCCAATACTTCTAAACCCGGAAACATTACCATTGGTGACCTTGTTCCGGAAGCTTTCTTTGATGATCTTTCTTCATTGTCAAATTCTATTTCGGATTCAATTAATATCACTATGAAGGCCCCTTCTATTTCAGACAAGCTTTAGATTGTATTACCTATTGATAGGCCTATTCCAGACGAGGGAGTTGAAGATGATATCACTCAAAATTACACTAATGAGCAGTAAACCGATACTAATACGAGACCAGATAAGCAGATTTCGGATACTAGAAGTTCTGCTAGAATTGAAAAGAAGGAAAGTAATGCTAAGGCACAAACAACTCCGAACGTCCAAGGGAAGAAGGTGCAGAAATCTTCCCTTAAATGATGTTTAGAACCTTATTTTGGAATTGTATGGGTATTGGTAATAATAATACCCTTAGAATCCTTGGCAATATGATTAAGGACCATCGTCCTCAGTTTTTATGCATTGCTGAAACTATGATTATGTTTTCGGACACCAATCTTAGTTTCTAGAGTAAGAAAGGATTAAGTTCATTACTCATAATAATAAGCCTTTGCCATCTTTGTGGTTACTCCAATCTGTTGCTTTCACAGCTCAGCCTACGATCAACTTCTACTCTGATCATGTGATATCTTTCCAATTTACATTTTTAGGTTCTATCCATTTTGTTGCATGTATTTATGTAAATAATTCATATGGTTTACGTCATTCATTATATGTTGATCTTTTAACCCAGTTTAATTCTTTTCTCGGGAATTGGCTGGTTCTTGGTGACATTAATGCTGTTCTTGGCAGCCATGAAAGAAGGGGTAATTTACCTATTAACACTTCTTGTAGGGAATTTCGTGAATTTATTGATGGTGGAGAACTTCAGGAGTTGAATACTGTTGGTCCTTTTTACACCTGGACTAATGGTAGAAGAGGGAATCAGAGAGTTGAAAACCGAATTGATAGGGCCCTTGGTTTGATGGTCTTCTTTTCCTTTTGGGAGAAATCGAGCTATTCTATCCTCCCCCGTAGCAAATCAGATCATCATCCGCTTCTGGTCACTTGCTCCCGTAGGACTCAAAAGGTTACGTGATTTAGATTTCAATCAATGTGGATTGATTACCCTTCTTTGTATCAAGTTATCTCTGATCACTGGAATGGGAATTTCCCTAATCTTCCCCCCCAATAATTACTTCAATTTAAGCTAAAAACGCTTAGACTGATTTTAAAGAGATGGAACTGGGAGGTTTTTGGCCATCTTGATGTTAACATCGACAATTGCAAGACTGAATTGGCGAGACTGCAGAGAGAGATTTTTGATAATGGAATTTCTGATGCCCTTCACGATGCAGAATTACAAGCCCGAATTGCTCTGGAAACCCAACTCAAATGCAAGGAGATGTATCTTAAAGAAAAGAGTCGGTCCAATTAGCTGCAGCTTGGTGATAGGAATTCGACATTTTTTCATCGAGTGACTTGCTCAAGGAAAACTCATTCAACCATTACAACTATGAATATCGATGGTACTCTCTCCTCTGATATTGTTGCTATTTCAGACCATGTGATTAGTTACAACTTTGATTTATTCTCTTTTGATAATCTTAATCATCCACACATTAAGATTATTAGACAAATTATCCCTAACCGAGTGACGGGAGGCCACAATGACAATCTTATTCGGAAACCTTCATCTGAAGAGATTTAGGAGAGTGTTTTTTCTATGAATGGTGATAGTGTGCTAGGTCTTGACAGTTTTACTAGTAATGTTTTCCAACATTTTTGGAGCCTTGTTGGACGTGATGTTTGTAATATGGTTCAGTGGTTTTTCCAAATGGGCTATATTACCCCGGGTATAAATTAAAATTTGATGTTGCTTATTCCTAAAAAAGAAGGCGGTGAATATTGAAGACTTCAGACATATTGTTATGGGTAAATTTGCATTCAAAATTATCACGAAAATTTGGGTTTATGAATATTGAAGACTTCAGACTTCAGCTTGCCATCATTACCGAGAGTATCTTATTTTCCAATCAATTTGGGTTTGTGAATAACAGAAGCATATACGAATGTATCTCTCTGGCCTCCAAGGGCGTGAATCTTCTTGGTAAAAAGTGTTTCGGAGGTAATCTTGTTATGAAGATTGACATCAGGAAAGCTTTTGACATGATGAGTTGGGCTTTTCTTCTTTTGACATCAGGATAACATCCTATCCTCTGCTTGTATTTCAGTATACACTCCAAAGGTCTTAAGGGCTATTTCAGTTACTCTAAAGGTGTTCGTGAAGGAGACCCCTTTTCTCCTATTCTTTTCAGCCTTGCAAAAGATTTCTTCAGCAGATATTTAAATCACTTAGTTCTTCGCGGTGATATTATCCCTATGCAATACGTGCATGGAATAACTCTTCCCTCTCACTTACTTTATGTGGATGATATCCTCCTTTTTTGTAGTGCTTCGATACACAACATGCTAAATATTAAAAAGGCTATCAATTTTTACAGAGATATTTCGGGTTAAATGGTGAACTGGGTTAAAATAGAGGTCTTCTTTGGAGATTCAGTGGCTGCTGCCTGCGAACTGAGTTGGTGTGAGTGGACAACACGGAGCGGTGGGCCGAGAGCGCGCGGGATGAGAGGCGCGGTCCATCGGGGTGTTTGAAAAAAGAAGCGAGCCGGGTCAGGGACCCGGGAAAAAGTTTTGAAGAGAGGGTGAAAATGTTTATTCAGATTGGTTCGAACCCAAATCTACCATCTCTTAGTGTGGAGTCGCCACCTGGATTAGTTCTTTCTAGGAATTAGAGTCTTGTGAGGCTTAACGTCTGGGGGACGGCCCACCAAGACACAGAGATTCGGGTTCGGGATAAGTTTCTTATTTCTTATTGAATCACATTATATTACATCTATAGAAAACTGTGTTCTCTTAATTGTGCATATTTGCACTTAAGTCTTTTTAAGTTTGAAGTGCATGATTTAACGCGCATGCGGAAAGTAGTGAATCCATACGTCAAGCATTAAGTAAATGCAGAAAAGTAAATTAATAAATTACAAAACTCGGGGGATGCAACCACCCTCCTAATCTATTAATTACAATTCCCGTAAAAATACTTGCAATACCCGAAGGAAGATAAATCCCTAGGCATACATCTAGCCTGCATCCATAAAGGTTAGCACAAGGTGTAGCACGTATGTTCAATTTGATTTTAGCGAGGCGTGTGTGGCATAATTAAAATATAGATGGTTTAAAGTGGTTAAAATGAAAAATGGTTCATTTTTATTTACATGTATGTTGGTCGATTTTATTAGTGAAAATGACCGCATGGCAAAGTGGTGAGGATTGTTATCCGGGAACGTGTTTTATTCCCTTCATGGGGGTGACCTAAAATAATATTTAGAAAGATAAATCTAGGCCAAACATGCATAATATAGTCATCGTTTGGGTTAACAGCGGTAACGATGTCATTCATATCATTATCGACTTCCCTGTGAAGGGCGATATCTATATGAATGGCCCGAAGCGCTTCCGTTGCTACTCCGAACTTTAATTAACATATGAACACATTAATAAATCATATATATATCCTAAATAATTACACATCAGAGGTTTATTACCCCCAATGATGTATTTCCAAACTCAGGATGGTATCAGCATGTCATTTTGGGCTTAAACGGTTCGAAACGGAGCGAAACAAAGCAAAACTGCATTCTGCCAGGTCGATATCGTTAACAGCATTGGTGATATCATTAATGTAACAGCATTAGTGATATCAGTAATGGCATCGGTGATATCATTAATGATATCGATTTTCTAGACCTGCAGTAAACATGCAAAAATAGTAGAAAACAGCAAAAACAATAATCCAAACTTCAAATGTTCATAACTTTTGCTATACTTAACCGATTTGGATGATCTTTATCATTCTGTAAATCTCAGTATGTTTAGAATATTTTTATGTAATCAAAACACTCAAACAGATTTGAAATCATATTGAAAATAGAAGAAAACAGAATGGTGCTCTGAAACGGGAAATAACCGAAAATAACCAAAAAGAAAATGAAAATTCAAAAAGAAAGGCATATGAACGTAAGCACAAACTCTAAGAACTAAGAGGCTTACCCCGTAGTCATGAATCCATGTTCTTTGAGGTCCATGAAATCCTCCGGGAAGCTCTCCTTGTTTCTTTGATCCGGTTTGCGATTTTTGACGAAAATGAAGAGTAGAGGTGTACTCTTTGAGGGAAGGCAAAATGATAGGTGCAATTTTTGTCATCAAAAGCTAGGAAATATTGGGTTAAAAACATATATAAATGAGCAGATTTTATGAAGACCTTCTGTTATTTCAGGTTTGTGCTTCAGAAGCTGCTCCAGAGGCAGTCCCAGAAGCCGCTTCAGAGGCTACTTCAGAAGAAGTCTTCAGAGAATACTCCAGAAGAAGTCTTCAGAGGCTGCTTCAGAGGAAGGTCTCCAGAGGCAGGCTATTTCAGAGGAAGAGGACCATTTATGATGTCACCAGGAGAGAGAAAATGACTTGGATGGGAAGAAATTTAGCTTTTGCTTTTGAAAGTAACTTAGTTTATGTTACTTTAATCCTAGTCACCCACTTTGTAGCAAGTGGAGAATATTTTAATATTTTGTAATAGTAATATCTAGATACTTGTGAAAACTTGTGGCTAAAATTAGCTTTGACTTTTTAAACATTTTATTGAGCCGTGTGCTCAATCTTTTGGCGGGAAAAGTAAGTGGGTTTTTCCCTTACTTACTCCTTTACGTCCGCCACCTCACGGGGGGGGGGGATCTATCATGAATTAATTAACTACTATTCATCTTGCATTCTCTCTCTACTTTTCTGCCATTTTTATTAAGCTTTTAA